>WBNM01040336.1:0-25958 GCA_013399055.1 Ramphastos sulfuratus
CTCCAGGTGGGGTCTTACAAGAGAATCCATCCATTAGATTGATTTGGGTGTCAAGATTAATCTTATTTTCTGGAATTAAAAGTCCATAAAATACGTTGTCCATGAGCTCTAGTTTAGCAAGAGTTAGTGAGTGGCTAACTTTGTGTTGGGGTCATCCTTGCTGCATAAACAGATCAATGGAGAGCATGGTTGGTGATAAACATCTCCCATCTGGGTCCCAATATGACTTGCCTTCTTGATTGAAAATAATACATTGCTGTCTGCTACCTCTAAGCCACAAGGAATGATTTTTGACATTACTGCTACCATAGAAACCTACTTCAACTCAACAGAAGTTTAATTAATGGAAAAGGCTTTAGAGTCTGAGTCATTTCTGCATTGTTGCTCCTGAGAGGTTTGCCAATGCAGCCGAGAGTTCTGGAAGCATTTCACAGTCCCTTAGAGCAGGAGTTTGTTCAGATGCTTTGAAAGTCTGCACCCACAGTGTGGTCCTGTGGCTCTGTCATTTTAGTGGAGCTCCAATATAAACTTTCTCCCCACGTGCCTATGTGACATCATCAATTTCTGAAGGAATGAAGGAATCTGAAAGCTGTTGAACTGCTCCTGCTGAGCACATCAAAGCCCTGTGCTCTCTGACCAGAGTCTTTTAGATATTGCATTTGAGGAAGGTTTAATATTTGATGCCAGGATGACTTGTTGGGAGGTACTTGACATTAGCTGGAATTTTGAGGTAGAAAAGTGGTTCTGCACTATTCCAAAATCACAACACAAGTAGAATAAAGCAATCACACTACACAGTGGAACTGTGCAAGGAGCATCATTCATATCACACTTCTGTGTGTTTTGCCTCTCAGGGCACTGGGCTGTCCTAGCTGCTGGGAGGGGATATGTAAATCGAAGCCAGCTCAAGCCTTTACAGTCTTTGAAGTTACTTTTGCTGTTTGCCCATGTAATGGAAGGGGTGATTAATTACTGCGAGATGATATTTTTAAAATATTAATATAGTTTATTGATATTAAATATTCAGAACTCGCGGCACCCCGATCACCAAAATAATAACAGATTCTTGCATCATTACGGAAACTATATACAGGTTATAATATAGGATCTAGAAGTAACCAGTGAATATATACATTAATTGAACCGATTAAACTGGCAGAGAAGGCTTTGCGGTCAGTGTACCACTTGCGGCCAATACTCCGCTTGCTCACTAGATGGATGCAAGGAGCAACTTTCTGCTTATGGCAGAAGGCAATTAATGATTCCAAGAGGCTTTTGGTATTTACTCACAAATTATTATCTGACAGTACCCAAGGCTCATGGCGGGGTTGCTGTCGGTAGCCGTCAGAGGCTTTAGAGTTTCCCCAGGCTTCTGGGCGCTGGAGAAAGGAGACAGACGATCTCTGACCTGGTCCTGGCTCTCTGGATGATCTGTGTCATCTCCAGGGCTTCCGTCTGGGCAGAAGGCTTTCAGGTGCAGGCAGATGTCTTGCGGTGTGCAGTCTGGGCACGGTGTCACGCCAGCTGTGCAGGCCAAATGTGTGGAGGTATCAGAGCCTCAGCTCAGGATCAATGAGGCAGCAGGCACGGATGCAATAGCAGACACACCTTGTAATGGCAAAAGCGCGCACCCTGTGTTCCCTGCTTATCTCCTTTTATCCAATACAGCCTGAAGACTAATGGGCCTTTGGACACAGGATAGCCAATCAAATGGCAGTTAGCCAAGATTTGGCCATATTGGGTGAACCCATAGGCTTGCTTTACCCTTTTTTGGGCAGAACACAGCCTTGCACAAGGCACCTTGTTTACCGCAGTTGCTGGGCAGGCCACAGACCCCAGACTCAGTGTCTCCAGGTTCTTTGTCCCTTTTCCTGCAGTTGCTCTCCCCAAAACAGAAGGAGGGAGAGCAGAAAAACATGCCTGGGCAAGCCAGGACATGTACAAGCCTAATTTGGCCTGCTTAGGCCTACCACGACAGCCCACTGCTTGTATCCTGCCAGAGTGATCCACACGCACACAGCTGCCCTGTGCTGCTCGGTCTGGCTCTGGAAGGGAAGGTTTCTGTTGATTATTTAAGAGAAGACCATTTGCATGGCCATTTGACCCACTCAACTATCTCTGACATTTATCTGCAATAAAGGACACCTTCTGATCTCCTTCTTGTTAACTTCAGCTTCCTTTATGATAACTGTAGCCACTTCCAACATTCTTTTGTGAGCTCCACAAGCTCATCACAGAATCACAAGATTAACCAGGTTGGAAAAGATCTCTAGGACCATCGAGTCCAACCTATCACCTAACCCTTCTAATTAACTAACCCATGGCACAAAGTGCCTCATCCAGCCTTCTCTTAAACACCCCTAGGGATGGGGACTCCATCACCTCCCTGGGCAGCCCATTCCAATGCCAATCGCTATCTCTGGCAACAACTTCTTCCTAACATCCAGCCTAGACCTCCCCTGGCACAGCTTCAGGCTGTGTCCCCTTGTTCTGTCCCTGAGTGCCTGGCAGAAGAGCCCAACCCCACCTGGCTACAACCTCCCTTCAGGGAGCTGCAGAGAGCAATGAGGTCTGCCCTGAGCCTCCTCTTGTGCAGGCTGCACACCCCCAGCTCCCTCAGCCTCTCCTCACAGGGCTGTGCTCCAAGCCCCTCACCAGCCTTGCTGCCCTTCTCTGGACACGTTCAGCACCCCAACATCTCTCTTGAACTGAGGGGCCCAGCCATCATGCTTGTTTGTTCTGTCTGAACTTTATTTTGTTGTAGGAGTTGATGTATCTAAGTCTGTGTACATGTGTTTGTGAGTGCACATGTGTTTCCTGAACACACCAGCTCAGACAGATAATTTTCTTTCCTCTTGAGCTAAATGACTTTCAGATCCTACAGTAATAGCTGTGACCCTAAACTGAGTTTTCCTGAATAGAAGAGTTGGGAGATGTCACGTATGCTCTGTCCTGAGCATTGTCATCTTGGTTTATTTGGTTATCTGGAGACACACTGTAGTAAGAGGAAGCAGATGTAGCATTGAATCAGTGGTAATGCAGCAGGATAATGAACTTCAAACAGAAACAGCAGCTCTGCAGCACCTCAGAGGTCACCGGGCCTGTTTGAAGTATGGCTTTCATTTAGAGTGCCGAGATCTGGATCAGAAAATCTGATTTAGCTTTCAAAGTGACAGTCACACTTTAAAGGAGTCCAGGTGCTCCTGACGTCTGTGAGTGATACCTCAAATCTTTCTGTGGCTCCTGCTTGCAGCAAATATATAAAACATGAAAAAACAAACACACAGACAAAACCCCAAACCAAAACCCTGTAGCAGCTGGGACATTGCCAGTGGTGAGAGCTTCTGGACGGAGCCACACACAGCTCAGTATGATCCAAGCAATGCCAATGGATTGAATATGAACATTCATTTATGTACCCTTCCAACAGACTGCTCCGGCCAGCCCATTCCAAAGCAATTGGTCCAAACCATTAAGGGACAAGCTGTTGCCCCAAGCAGCTGGCCCAAATCACCCAGATGCAAACTATCGTGGAATTCTCTAATTGATGTAAGTCATTAAGGGGCGAGCTGTGAGGGAACCAAGCGGATAGCTCATCACTATCTGTTCAGAGTGCCCCTTGTTTTGGTTTGAACCTCCTGTTATTGTAGTTCTTCTGCAGGCTGCTGTAGCCTGTGTGTCCTTGCCCTTTGGATAAACTTTTTATGTAGACTGTCAAAGTTCAGCAGTTAGCACAGCTTGGATTGCTCACACGTCCAGTTAATACAGAATGTTTCCCTACAAAACCCCAGCCCTTGTATGAATCTTCCTTTTCATGGAGAAACATGGATCTTGTTAGGTGAAGCCATCTGAGCTCTATAACTCAATCACCAAGAAATTTTCTTGCAGCTGCTGTATCGCAGCTTTTGTGCCAGGTGACCCTATGCCTGTCAGTAGTTCCGGCACGACCTGCCACCAAATTCAGGTACATTGTTGGCATGGGTAGCACACAAATGGGCAAGGTCCTAACTCAGGGGAACTGTCTTGCTGGTGGCCGTGCAGTTCCCCAGTGCTGCATGGGCACTGCCCACGTCTGGAGACTGAATAAAAAGCTGTGGACAGAGAGGAAAGAATTGCCTGGGCTCCGAGCAGAACTGGCCTCTGCACCGCCTGTCCCGTGGGCAGCTCTAAAATCTGTAGCTGGTCAAACCTTAATTTGAGGTACTTTTCTTATTTATTGAATTCTGCCACCAGAGTCCTGCAGAGCTATTGATAAGCAGCACTTTTTCTTATATATTCAAGTATATATTAAGTACTTCTCGTAGCCAAGAGTACAGCAGGTATAGAAGATGTAGTTTATAAGTTTGTTTCTCCTTTCCTGGATGCAGCACAGCATTGAACATCAGTGGAAGAAGTCCTTTCATCAAAATTACTGATTCAGTGTCTTATTTGTATGAAGGCAACAAGACTCTATTACTTTGGCTGACTCAAAATAAATAGAATCCCTTAGGATTGACAAATATTTTTTATCATCATTAACAGCTTCTTGATGGACTTTCTCAGCTTCTTTCTTGAGAGAGAAGCAAATAAGTTAAACTGCTGTGTTTGATACCAATTAGTATGTGCTCCTGAAAAAGAAAACTGCCAACAAAAGAACTTCAAAAGACGTTGGTGTGGGTGACAACATATGGATGAAATTGGTAGGCTTTGACTGCTGGCATCATTTAAAGATGTTTTGTTGTTCCATTGTAAGATGCTTTGTTATTCCCTATCTTTAAATAGGCGAGGCACTGAGGCTAGTCAGGTCTTTGTTGGTTGTGAGTTTCTGATTCAGAGAATACCACTCCTTAATTTGGTGTTCTTGACATCTGTAAATACATTGCGTATTTTTCCTCAGGACAAAGTCTATGCCAGTTATCACCGTTCATATTTTCTGTTGATGGGCAACATCTGCAACTAATTATCTTGTTTACTGAAGTTTTATAAGTTAATTGCAATTAGGAAAAAAAAAAAAAAAGGCAAGATTGCTGTTACTCATCGCACTGTATGGAGTCATAAGAATCACAGTGCGGTAGGAGTTTGAAGGGACCTCTGGAGATGGAGTCCAGGAAAGTACTGTGTGTAAATGCAATTTAATCATAGAAGTTGGTCCTGTAGTCAGCTAAATTGAAAGATCCACCAATAGAAAATTAAATGCAATTCCAAGTAGTTAAACTACAGGTGTGGATTCATTGTCATGGACTCAAAAAGTATCTTCCAAATGTATTTTGTTCCCTCTTTGCTGTCTGAGACAAGACTAGACTGTCACAAGACTATAACTGTGACTGTGACAGTCACTGTTTTGTCACTGAAAGGGACAAGCTGTGTTTCTGCACAGTTCCTGCATAGCTGGGTTTGTGCTTAGCTCTTCCTATGCAGGGTTTCCCTGACACCACTCTGAACTACCACACCTGGTCATTTATGTCCCAGTCTTGATACACACAAGGTAATAACTGTCATTATAGCTAATGACTTTCTGATGATTGGAGCAACATGACTTAATTTCCAGTGAAACTTCTCTTTTCTAGAGAAAACCATCCTGTAGATGCCCTCTCCCCTAAATTTCATTGTACTCTGATTTGAACTTCCTGCTATTCATCCTGACTCTTCCCTTGTCGTCTTGTCTTCCCCAAGGATCAAGCCATCCCATGCTGCTCTAGTCGAATATTACCACTTAGAGTAGGAACATCTTCAATATGAGGAGAGCCTGAGGGAGCTGGAGCAATTTAGCTTGGAGATGAGGAGACTGAGAGGTGACCTCATCTATGTTTATCAATCTGTAAAGGGTGAGTGCCAAGAGGATGGAGCAGGCTCTGCTGGATGATGCCCAGTTACAGTACAAGGGGCACTGGGTGGAAGTTGAGGCATAGGAAGATCCATGGAGACATGAGGGATTTTTTTTTTCCTTGTGAGGGTTACAGAGCACTGGAACAAGCTGCCCAGGGGGGGTTGTGGAGTCTCTCTCTGGAGATACTCAAAACCCTCCTGAATGTGTTCCTGTGTGATCTGGTATAGGAGATCCTGCTCTGGCAGGGAGCTTGGACTGGATGAGCTTTGGAGGTCCCTTCCAGCCCCTGACATTCTGTGATGCTGTGAATTGCAACTAATTTATAGGTATTATTTTCACAACTTTTTGAAGGTACAAGGTGATGAAGGTGTACTCTGCTCTGTTGAGGCCACACCTTGAGTATTGTGTTCGGTTTTGGGCACTTTGTTGCAACAAAGATGTGGAGGTGCTGGAGCGAGTGCAGAGGAGGGCAACAAAGGTGGGAAAGGGCCTGGAGAATAAATCCTCTGAGGAGAGAGTGAGGGAGCTGGGGATGGGTAGTGTGAAACAGAGCAGGCTGAGGGCAGAGCTCATTGCTGTCTGCAGCTACCTGAAGGGACATTGTGGAGAGGCTGCTGCTGGGCTCTGCTCACAGGGAATTGGAGACAGAACAAGGGGGAATGGCCTCAAGCTGCCACTGGGTGGGTTTAGACTGGACATTAGGAAAAACTTTTTCACGAGGAGAGTGGTCAGGGACTGGCATGAGCTGCCCAGGGAGGTGGTGGAGTCACCAACCCTGGATGTGTTTTAAAGTCATTTGGATGTGCTGCTTGAGGATATGGCAGGGGTTTGGAACTAGATGATCTTTGAGGTCACTTCCAACCTTACCATTCTATGATTCTATGATTCTATGATATGGTTTAAGGTGAACCTTGTAGAGTAGGGATAATGGTTGGACTTAGTGATCCTGAGGGGCTTTTCCAGCCTGAATGTTTCTGTGATTCTGTGATTGCTACTAGTGATGGCAACTATAAATTTAATCTTTGGTATGTGAAGTTGGGCATTTTATTTACCTCTGGCAAACAACCTTTCATTAGGATGGGACTGGCCAGACTAGAAGTGAAAATCTGTGGTGTAGAAGAGGTAATTTTCCCAACTGCCTTTGTAGAAACCCTGTACAGAAGAATACAGAATTCAAGATGCAGTTCTGCCCAACCCAGAAGAGATATCTATAGCATGTTGGGTCAAGCACATCCTAAAAGTACCTTTGTTTCTCTTGGCTGCTTTTGGAGTAACAAGCTTGGATCCAGACTTTATTGCAGTATACCTTTCAAGACAGGTGAGATCAGTCCAACACAGGAAACCTAATATCTGTATACTCAAGCATCATTTGAAACCTCTTCTTGCAGGGAAGAGATCAGCTGGAGTTTGTGACATCGGTGGATAGATGAGGTTGGTCAGTAGACTTGATTCTGCTTTTAGTTCGATAGTTTAGCTATGAAGATGATGAAGGAGCTGGAGCACTGCCCTATGAGCAGAGGCGGAGGGACCTGGGGCTGTTTGGTCTGGAAAGGAGAAGACTGAGAGGAGGTTGAATCAATGTTTGTAACTATCTGAGGGATGGGGATCAGGAGGAGGGGACAGGCTCTGCTCACTGCTGCCTGGGATAGGACAAGGAGCAATGGATGGAAGCTGCAGCACAGGAGGTTCCAGCTCAACACAAGGGAGAACTTCTTGCCTGGAAGGGTCCCAGAGCCCTGGCACAGGCTGCCCAGAGAGGCTGTGGAGTCTCCTTCTCTGGAGCCTTTCCAGGCCTGTCTGGATGTATTCCTGTGTGCCCTGAGCTAGATTGTCTGGTCCTGCTCTGGCAGGGGATGGACTGTAGGATCTCTTTGGGTCCCTTCCAGCCCCTGACATCCTGTGAGCCTGTGAATTCTTTTTCTGATAAGTAGTAAACCCCAACATTTTTAATTTAAAGAATTTTAAAAAATATTTATTTAGAATCAAGTATATGTAATATTCTGAAGTTTCAAGGTTGTTATTCAAAATAACAGAATTAAGCATCTTTACTTTTTCTCTGTCCTCCTCCTTTTCTGCATTGAGCAAATTTATGAAAAAAACTCACCCTGAAAACAGCCAAAATATCAGGTAGCTTTCACTCAGCTTTATAAAGTGATGAAAAAATACTTTATTTAAAACATATTTTAAATATTACATTATTTAATGTCAGCGATTTAATGTGCCATTTCAAATTCTGAAAGAGGAAAAACATAATTTTGCTGTGGAAGGAAGGATGTGTTCTGCATCAGAGTGGTACACCTGTGGACCTCACAGAATGAGTGACTGGGGACAAAATTTACTGAGACAACGCTGAGGAAGAAGAGAAGGAGACAAGGTTTAGAACAGTATGTGTTCCCCAAAATGAGGGAGAAGGAAAGGTGGTGCTGTATTTTGTCAAGTTTGCCTGGGAGAAAACAACACCATGCTGTGTGGAGAGAGGAGTTGAAGCTATAGAAGCAGAATCTGAGAAGGCAGGCATGCATGCTGAACATCAACCAGACGTGCAAGATAGAATTGGCACCAAAATAAGCTGTGCATTCCTTACCAGCCTCATAAGACAAAGCCTGTTCTGTCTGCTGATAGGTATGTGCTGCTTCTCACAGTCAGCCTGTGTTATATTCTCTCCATAAGGATTTATTTAGGTTGTTTCTTGGGGCCATATGCTGACCTCAATCTGCCTTGCAATGCCAGTTGTGTATGTGCCTCTGTGTGTGCTGAAGCATTGTGCGCTCTGCAGAGCTCTTCAGTAATTTGCATATTGTCCAGTGTGATTCCTTTTATAGCTTAATTTAATTTAAAAAAAAAAAAAAAAGTAGAGTAAAAGCATAAAATAAAACTCTATGCAAGCAATGGGGGGGTTGTAGACTTTTAATTCAGTACAGCAATTTATTCTTCACTTGTGCTACTGCTCTGTGACCGTTTCACAGATTTAATATCTAACCAGCTGGAAAAATATATTTCTTATGAACTGGAATAAAATCAATCCCATTTTCCTTTATTATTTTATAAAGTACTCATAAGCACACATTTTAGTCCATATTTTGATCTTTATTGAGGAAAATTACCATATAAATAATATTCTAACTGGAGTAGCAGATTGTCATCAGTTTTGTTGCCACAGAATATTGAATCAATCAGGACACACTCATCGCCGTGTTCTCAAACAGAAAAGATGTTACCTTGTTGCTTGAAAATAGTGTAGCCTTCAACATAACTGTGCCTGCCAGTTATTTGTGTGCCTTCAGATGCAAATACCTGTAAAACAAAGGCATTGACTAAATAGAAAATTAAGGTGGGGATCCAGTTTCCCTTATGGCAGCTGATTCGCTTCCATGCTTCAGCAGAGTGATTTGAAGAAAAAACAATCACTGCAGCCCTCAACTGACAGCACTTTCATCCACTTCTGCAAAGTGTGCTGTCAGAGTGTCCCTCGGGAGTCAGACTTCCACAGAACAGGTTATGGAATCTGTAGCAGAACACTCTGAAATATGACTAATTAAAACACATTGTAAGCCAGTCTGCAGCTTCATCCTACGCTATCTGTAATATAATGGAAGGGATGTCCAGAGATTGAGTCCAACCCTCTGCCAAAACATCCAGGACAGTCTGCACAGGAGCACATCCAGGCAGGTTTGGAAAGTCTCCAGAGGAGACTCCACAACCTCTCTGGGCAGCCTGCTCCAGGGCTCAGTCACCCTCACTGTAAAGAAGGTTCTCCTCATGTTGAGCTGAAACCTTCTCTGTTCCAGTTTGTATTCATTGCTCCTTCTCTTATTGCTGTGCACCACCAAAAAGAGCTTGTCTCCCTCCACTTGACCCCCACTCCTCAGATATTTGTACACATCGATCAGATCTCTTCTCAATCTTCTCCTCTCTGAACTAAATAGCCCCAGAGCTCTCAGTCTCTCTTTGTAGGGGAGATGCTCAACTCCCCCATTCATCCTCGTGGCTCTCCACTGGACTCTCCAGCAGGTCCCTGTCTCTCCTGAGCTGGGAAGCCCCAAACTGGACACACTGTTCCAGGTGTGGCCTCACCAGGGCAGAGTAGAGGGGGAGAAGAATCACAATAGCCCTGTATCACACAGTATCACAGTATCACAGTATAGCAAGGTTGGAAGAGACCTCAAAGATCATCAAGTCCAACCCATTACCACAGACCTCAAGACTAGACCATGGCACCAAGTGCCACGTCCAAACGTGCCCTGCACACATTTTAGGGATGGGTACACAACAGATAATTCAGACCACCAAATCAAAGTATTTAAAAATAGAGGGAATGGGGAGAAAAAATTAAATTATCAGATTCTATCCAGCAGCTTTCCAGTAAAGAGAAATTGAGTGTGAATACCCCAAGAATGTCAGTTATTATGGCTTTTCTGCAGTAGGGAGATAAATGGTGACTTAAAGTCACTACTTATCAGTGTTTTGTTTTACTAATGGGAGTCAACAAGGTAAACATTTATGCTGATAAACACTGAAATAAATCCTTGGTCACTTTAAATGGTGGAGAATCCCCAATATTATTTCCAAAGCAGGAATAATAAGAAAAGAAAGAAGGTTCCTTTTTTTTTTTTTTCCCCCTAATTTTAAAGAGTTAAGTCTCAGTTGTAGGAAAGTAAATTGGCTGGTGTAGCTTGTGTTGAATGCAAAATGAAAATCGTGAAGCCTTACCTTTGTGTCTTTGTGAAGAGATTGGTTCACTCATTCATTCCCAGAATGAACTGGTGGTTTAAAGATGGAGAACTCAGAGGAGAGTTTTAGCTGAATATCCCCAGTGCCTGTCAAAAAGAAGTTTAAGGATTATTTTTTTTCCTTATAAAATTTCACCATCTTTCAATAGATTTTTTTTTTGTTTTGTTCTGGGGATGATGGGCGACTGTTTTCACTTAAGGGCTCTCTGCACTGGACTGTAAACAGATGCTGAACAGCTGAGCACCACATCTCTGAGGTCTCATAGTTTCTGTGGCATACCCTCAGCTTGGGGACCAGTTATATGTGTTTCCTGCATATTAGGTCATAAAGAATAAACCTCACAGGCCTTTCCAGGGAACAGTAAGCAGAGCAAGCAGCATTTGTGCAGCCGGCCCCTAGAGGCAGAGATTTAACGGCAAGAGAGCTGCGGTGTGCCTCCTCTCAGCGTCCTGCTGCCGACACATCTGGCGACGCTGCTAGCCTGTCTGTCCCGATGGCCTCCTGCTCCCCTGGGCACCCTCCAGCCTTTGGTCTGGCTGTAGCTCAGCTGCTTCACCAAGGGAAGTTCTTCACTTGTTTTCATTTGTAGCTCCTATCAGCCCACTCGGTGGCTAGAAATTTCTGTTGGATTTGTTTTCAGGGCTTCTACCCTTTCTTCGAAGATGAGCAAGGGGTAAAGGAAGAGCTGTCAGTTAGAGCCATGTGTTTTTCAGTCAGACTGGGCGTTACAGCCCGAGTATTAAAACAAAAAGAGAAACAGCAGCTAAATGGGCTCTCGGATTTTGTTCAAATGGCAAAAATATAGCTCTTATGTTTATGATGAAAAACAATTTGTCTGTGTCCTGGTGTCACAGTATGGTATAAAAACAGTGCAATCAACTGAATAATCTGCTTGCAGTTTTAATTCACTTCAGTTCTTAATTAGCTTTCTAGCCACACAACTTCTACATAAGCTTCAAGAGTGCAGTTGTGCCTGTCAAATCATATTACTTATGCAACAGATACTACCTTTAGGGTTCCCAAAGTATGACTGACCATGCAAGATTTCCACTGCAAACAGTAATTCCAGGTGGCAGTATTTCTCTGATCCCTGTGTATATAGGGGGGTATCAAATGAGCGGAGGTTGTTGTCACCACATTATTTATTACATAACCAGGTCAAAACACAAATGCACTTTGCTTTGCTTCTAACCTGTGGGAGAAGCATGTCCCCTGGAGCATTACCTTGTCACATCTCAGGGATGCCTGGGATGGAAAGGGCATATCTGAAATGAGCTTTACTGCAGTTTTGGAATCATGAGTTGCAAAATAAGTTGTTGTGTGGTTTTATCCTAATTATTAATCCATCAAAGCAGATGCGACAGAACCAATAATTTGTAAAGCTCTAGGGCAAGCTCCATGCTACTTTGACGCTTGCACTGTACAAGAGTTTGGGTAAACACACCAGGGAAATAAATGCCTCTGGCTGCCATCATTCAATTCAGAGAAGTCAAAGGCCTTAACAATTGAGCAGTCTCCAGTACTTCAGGTGAAGAGAGATAGTTGGCTGCTTTTACTCTAGAGGTAGAAGGAAATGACTGTTGTGAGTGCTGCAGATAAGTCAAGAGCACAGTGCCAGAGTACTGGCAAACGAATAATTAGTAGGCTTGAAGGGGCTGTGTTAGGTTGTGATGGTTTGGGAGTTCCCTGCCCCCCACACTATGAAAATCCCCCAGACTAGACTCAGCCAGCTGGAAGTTAAGGACTGAAGCTCTATTTACAGCTTAGCACAATATACAAGCAGAGATATACACAATAGACAGGAATATTTACAGAAATATACAAGTTAAAGAAACGCAACACCCCTCCCAGAAATCCAAGTCCCCAGGAGGGGCTTCCAACCACCCTTCCACCTTCTCCCCAACCCTCTACTTACCCCAGAGTTTGGCTTATGGACAAGATGAGTTTGGAGGATCGGCCAGGGGGGTTAGAAGGAAAATGGTTAGTGAGGTTACTCAGCAGAGAGGAGAAAAAGCAAGAAGCTGCTAGACAGCACAAGGCTCTCCGGGAGAGTGCCTTGTCTATGTTTTGTATTCTTTTCTTAAACATCTCAGCAAGCCTGTGTGTGAAGTAGACATCATCATTGTTTTACAAGGCCAAGTGTAAGGTCCTGCACATGGGTAGGCACAATCCCAAGCACAGCNACTAGTGGGAGGTGTCCCTGCCTATGGCGGGGGGTTGGAATTAGATGATCCTTGAGGTCCCTTTCAACCTTACCGTTCTATGATTCTATGATTTCCTTTTCACAGCCTATAACGTAATTTTCTCCATTAAAATATTCCAGTTAGCCTCAAACCAACACATAGGTACAAAGGTCTAAACATGGACACAGCCCAGCTAAAGTGGATGCCAATAGTTATGATGAATGTAAGCTGAAGATACCTTAAGGCTGAGAGGCCACTGTTCACACAGGCTCACAGGATGGCAGGGGTGGGAGGAGAACCAAAGAAATCCTCCAGTCCAACCCCCCTGCCAGAGCAGGACCAGACAGTCCAGCTCAGGGCACACAGGAACACATCCAGACAGGCCTGCAAAGGCTCCAGAGAAGGAGACTCCACACCCTCTCTGGGCAGCCTGTGCCAGTCCTCTGGGACCCTTCCAGGCAAGAAGTTGCCCCTTGTGCTGAGCTGGAACCTCCTGTGCTGCAGCTTCCATCCATTGCTCCTTGTCCTATCCCAGGCAGCAGTGAGCAGAGCCTGTCCCCCCCTCCTGACCCCCAGCCCTCAGATAGTTCTAAACATTGATTAAATCCCCTCTCAGTCTTCTCTTCTCCAGACTAAGCAGCCCCAGGTCCCTCAGCCTCTCCTCATAGGGCAGTGCTCAGTCCCCTCAGCATCCTCGTAGCCCTCCACTGGACTACGTCAAGCAGATCCCTGTCCTCCTTAAACTGTTACACATGGAGCTCTCTTGGAGTGGAATTTTGAGCAAAGATTTGCTTTGAAGCAAAGGAAAACTTAAGCTGATGACTTCCCTAAGAATAAGCTCCATGCTGCTCAGGAGGAACTCCATTCCTTCGTTACTTCAGATTCTATTGACCAAAGCAATAGGGACTGTACTGCTGAGAGGAAGCTTACCTTGATACACCAAAAATTGTTCAATTTTATAAGCTGCTGTCTCCACCTGTTTCCAAGGAAAGCAACAAAAATCTTATCAGGGTGCTTTGCCTCACTGTGGTTGGGAAGTGGAACTGTAAGTCACCAGATGATACTTGTCATCCTTCCCACCCCCTGTCACCCACCTGGATGCCCAAGCCTATGCCAAGATGTCTATTTCTATTCTAGCTGGAACAGAAATGAGGAAACATAAATAACAGTGACATACCACACATTACACAGAGTTTATTCTGTGAGATTCTGAAAGTGTTGCAGACCTGTGTGTGTGTTACTAACTGGTTCCACCCTGTACTGCTATCAAGTTTCGCTTAGAGATATATGAAGGAAAAAGATGTATGTATGTGTGCTCTTGTGCTTCACAGCTCTGATGTAATCTGACTTTGGATCATTACCTTTCTGTTATGATAGGGTATGATATTCTCATTTGGTGTGGAACATGATAACCCTAACCTATAACAGCATTCTGGACTGAATACCACTGCTGCACTGGCAATTTCTAAGTCCTAGAGTAAGGGCTACAGGCAGAAGTTGTAATGATACTTTGGAAAAGTGGGAGAGGAGTTTTGAAGTTTACATCTCATTTTCAAAGCCAAGTTAAGGGCTTTTACATCATAGTAAAGCCTTCTCTTCTCTGGGCTAGTAAAGCCTCCTCTTCTTCAAGCTGAACAGCCCAGATTCTTTCAGCCTGTCTTCACAGAAGAGGTGCTTCCAGCTGTCTGATCATCTTTGTGGCCCTCCCCTGGATCTGCTGTAGCAGGTCTGTGTCTCTCTTGCACTGAGGGCCCTAGAGCAGAACACAGTACTCCAGGTGAGGTCTCACCAGAGCACAGAGGCAGAATCACCTCTCTGGATCTGCTGACCACACTTTGACCCAGCCTGAGATGCCCTTGGCCTTCTGGGCTGTAAGTTCATGTTGTTGGTACATGTCCAGCTGCTCATCCACCAAAACCCCCAATCCTTTCCTGCAGCGCTGCTCTTCATCTCATCGTCCTGAAGCCTGTATTGATATTGAGGATTACCCCAACCCAGTTACAGGATCTTGCACTTTGCTTTATCGAACCTCATGAGATTCTTCTTAGTCCATCTCTCCAGTCTGTCCAGCTCCCTCTGGATAACATCTTGTCCTTCAGTCTCATCAACCACAGCACTCGGCTTGGCATCATCTGCAAATCTGCTGAGGGTGCACTCAAACTCACTGTCTGTATCACTGAAGACATTGAACAGCGCTGGTCCAGGTACCAGCCCTGAACCCCTGAAGGACAGCCCCTGTCACCCACCTCCATCTGGACATCAAGCCACTGACCTTTAGATGTGATTATCCAACCAATCCTTACCCACTGGACAGTCATCAAATCCATGTCTCTCCAGCTCAGAGAGAAGGATGTTGTGGGGGACTGTGTCAAAGGCTTTACAGAGGTCCAGAGAGATGGCACCTCTTGGTCTTCCCTTCCCCACTGATGCAGTTACACCTTCCTTACTACTGTGCCTGGAGATTTATTGTGAATCCAGTTTCAGCTGCTGAAAAAAAAACCAAAAAAATTAAAACCCCCGTGCAGTTTAGTTACTCATTTTCAGAATACCACTTGTCATTTCTTTGAATACCCTCTGAGACATTATTAATAATAACCTGCAACATTAAGTATTTAGAAACTCGATTCAAACAGAATGAGCCTACAAACAGCTACCAAACTCCTGTGAACAGCACTTTATTGCAGGGGAAGCAGCAAACCAACCCTTCTGAGGTTGTTGCTAGCTTTGGGTTTAAACAGGCAGATTGAAGTGTAACGTGTCTTGAGGTCTGTGGTAATGGGTTGGACTTGATGATCTTTGAGGTCTCTTCCAACCTTGCTTATACTGTGATACTGTGTCCCTTATGAGGAAAGGCTGAGGGAACTGAGCCTCTCTGAGCTTGGAGGAGGCTGAGGAGTGACCTCATTCATGTTTATAAATACCTAAAGTGTATCAGGAAGACAGAGCCAGGCTCTGCTCAGTGATGTCCAATGATGGGGCAAGGGGCAGTGGCTGCAAGCTGGAGCAGAGGAGGTTCCACGTGAGCATAAAGGAAAAACTTCTTCACTGTCAGAGTGACAAAACACTGGAATGGGCTTCCTAGAGAGATTGTGGAGTCTCCTTCTCTGGAGACATTCAAAACCATCCTGGGCATGTTCCTGTGTGATATGCTGTAGGAGATCCTGCTCTGGCAGGGAGCTTGGACTGGATCTTTCCAGGCCCTTCCAACCTCTAACCTTCTGTGATTCTGCAATTTCGCTTTAGCTTCATTCTACTGACTGATAAGATAAATCACCTGGGCATGTCTGGGTTTTCTTTTTTCTGAAACTGCTTTATTTTGAGAGGGAGGAGAGGAATTAGGAATACTTCAGTTTGACTCTGGCTGCTTGTGGGTGTTCTGAAGCACTTACTATTTTGGTCAAACTACAAGTAACATAGTATTGAAAAATTTAGGTATCTTTGTTAGTGTTTATGAAGACATCTGGTTTTGTCCAACACATGATCACAAATTTTAAAGGCTTTTCATCCTTTACCTCACTGCTTTTATGAGGCCTGTATCATTTTTTTTTTCTGCAAAGGATAAAAATGACCACTACAGTTTACTATATGTGGTAACTACAGTTTAGTACGTATGCGGTGCCTGTCACCTATGGAGTGAAACCTTTCCATTGTTGCCATGAATGTCAGTCTGTGGCTGCCCTTTATATAGAGAAATATGCATATGTTTTTTGAAGACTAGCAATGATAAAATCAAGACATTTTAATAGCAATTTTGGCAAGTGAAAAATACCTTTTTTAGGAAACCTGTTAGCTGCATGTATAAAAGTTAACATCCAGCTCCATTTTATGTTGTTTCATAGGAAGCTCATTGCAAAGTAACAGACATGGATATTGTTCTGACTCCTCACAACCTTCCACTACAATGCCCAAATACATTTGAATAGTTAAATTCAAGCATTAAGCAAAAACAAGAGGTTTTTTTCACAGCACACTTACCACTTACGTTAATCTGAGATAGATTTTGATCAATGAGTACCTGATCTTTTTTTCCCTCCCATGCCATATTGAAACAACTGTGTTAGAGAGAGGCAAGAACCCTTGCCAAGTGGATAAGTTGAGTTCAACCTCATTGTGTGTGAAACACAGTCCATCTGTTTTGCTATGAAATAGGCTGATTTTGTTCCTCTTATGGTGTGCTTTGCTAGCTTATGTTTGGGGAAGTTGCCATCATCATGAACCATCTCTTTTTTTTTTTTCCTATACTTAAATCAGTATTTTTCACATTGCTTTCCACATTTTTTGCTAGATACACCTAGACTTCAAAGGCTTTTCATAGATGCTGAGCATACAGATGCTATTTTAGTTTGTGTTGATAATTTATAGCTATGATTTAAAGCCTCAGACTCTGGAATGCATATAGGTTTTTACTGTTCTAGTGCTTACCTCTTGAGTAACTTCATGTATAATTTTATTTCACAGGAATTTGCTGCACTAACAAAAGAGTTAAATGCATGCAGGGAACAGCTGCTTGAAAAAGAGGAGGAGATTTCAGAACTGAAAGCTGAAAGAAACAACACCAGAGTAAGTATACAACAGACCTTTTCTGAATATCATCTGTGCCTGGAGCAGCAGGAATATGCTTGTGTATCAGTTTATCCTCATTTGTATCAATAAGAAGGCAACATTCTAGCCTTTGAATAAGAAGGTGAAACCTGTCAGGTGCTGGGTAAGAGGACATGACCTGCCAGGTCCTGTAGGAAATGAACGTGTGTGTGTCAGAAGATATGTGTTAAAATAGCAGGATTTCTGTATAGCATGGTAAGTACATTTAGTTTAAATGCTCTCTAAAGCAAGGGACTCAGAGCCTCCCAGGACCCAGGGCCTGTCCAAGCAGCCTGCACACATCTGCCTCTTGCTTAGGCATACAGCAAGGTTTCAAACCAGGCTTTCCCTTGTGCCTCAGGTTTGGTCTGAACAAGGATGAGAGGAAGGTTGCCGCACATACCACAGTCTGCTGTTGGGTCCAGATGCAACCAAATGTCATTTGCCATGCAGCTGAGTGAGGACAGGGTTTCACCCTTAAACCTCCCAGATTTTGCTTCAATGAGAAGCTGCTCTTCTGCCTGGGAACAAGAATGTGATAGCCACCCTCTGAAAAGTCTCAAATGGTGCACAGAATGGTTTTCAGAATAAATTAATTTACACGTGCAAGTGTCTGGCCAAAGGCAGAATTGAGAACTGAAAGAAAGGAACAGAGGAGGTTTTATGGGGCATGGGAAGGTGTAAGAAAGAGATGGGCTAGCCCCAATTAGACAAGAGTCAGGCTGGTAAGGATAGTGTTGAATAGAGCTCAGAGAGGTTTAGCTTCAAGGGTGTTTTCTCATATCCTTATTTTATTTTTCTGTGATCTGGGTAATTCTTCCTATTTTCCTCCTTTTGCTAAACACTTAAAAATTTGTTAAAGTACAATATTTACTTTTTATGTATCTTAAGTAACTTGCAGTGTAAATTAAAAAAAAAAAAAATGGAATCCTCTAGGTTGAAAAAGACTTTCAAGATTGTCAAGTCCAACCATTAACCCTACTCCATAAAGCTCACTATTAAGTCATGTGGTGCCCAAGCACTACACATCTTTTAAACATGTCCAGGGATGGCAACCACAGGATCACAGAAACATCCAGGTTGGAGAAGACCCTCAGGGCCACCAAGTCCAACCTATAATCCTAAGCAGCACATCCAAATACCCCTTAAACACACCCAGGGTTGGTGACTCAGCCACCTCCCTGAGCGGCCTGTTCCAATGCCTGACAACTCCTTCACTAAAAGAAATTCCTCCTAAGGTCCAGCCTAATGCCTCCCCCTGGTGCAGCTTGAGGCCATTCTCTCCTGTCACTAGTCACCTGGGAGAAGAGACCAACACCCACCTCATAAATCTATAATTAGAGTGCATTAATTATAAACTTCCTTAGTGTTTTTGCAGGATGTTTTAGACTGCCTCTAATTGCTACTTGGTTGTGAATACTCATGCATTGCCATCACAAATAATATGTCTCTTACTTTTCATGGTATAGTTCTAAGTAAAATGATTAATAGATTTCTTATGTTTCTATTAACTCCATCTTATTTGGAACCATTACCTGTTGTCAACAACTCCAGCAGCCTGTCCTACAATGAAGTTGCAAATAAAACAGACATTTGGTGCCATGCAGTTTGAATATTTAGAATTTTTGTGGCATTTAGGTGCACAAACATCAATAACCTTTTGTATCAAATCCAACAGCTGCTGCTGGAGCATTTGGAGTGCCTTGTCTCAAGACACGAAAGGTCACTGAGGATGACAGTGGTGAAGCGCCAAGCACAGTCTCCCTCAGGAGTTTCCAGTGAAGTTGAGGTCCTCAAAGCTCTGAAATCTCTGTTTGAGCACCACAAGGCTTTGGATGAAAAGGTAGAGTATTGAGAAAAACATTTTACTAAATGTACTCTTTAATGTGTCTGTGCCTTGTGATGCGGGAGAGCAACTGAGTTTTTCATTTACCTCTTGGGATATCTCCTATACCTGGAGTGTCTCCAGAGAAAAGTAGCAAATCTCACCTCTGCCACACATTTTATATGTAGCATTAAGTAAAGAGGACACCATGAAATGTGTTGCCTGTTTGATATGCTTTTAAGTGACTGCTGCAAAAAGGTAGGTGTCTCAGATTACAAACCACGCAGTGTAAAGGAGCTGAGACAACGTAGGTGCTTCAGATGTCAAAAACAGTGCCAAGAGGCAGAATGAGAGGTTTAGAACTACATAGAGGAACTTGCCTTTAGAAAGCTTTTAGGAGCAAAACTTTCTAAGTTTCACAACATTTACTACATAAGCACAGTGACCCTCTACAAGTATGAACCTGAAGTAACTAGCAGATCCTTCATTGTCAGAGATAATATAGGGCTTGCGGATTTAAGATTAAAAGCACCAGTGATGACTGCATCTAGTTATGCCACTGCATTCCTCGCCTGTCCTGTGCTGGAATGACTTTTCTGTGTGCAGCTGTAAGGTATCACCTTGATCAGTGTTTATATGACTTCGGAAATCCAGTTCATGTCCTGAAATTCCATGCTCAGAAGATGATGTGTGTGAACTAGTAAGTGCCTCAAAACTACACGTGCAGGGAGTGTGTGTAGAGGAGAAAGATTGGATCAGAGGTGTTTTATACATCATCCAGGTACCTGATAGCATAGCCCTATCACGTTGTACCACACTTTGTCAGCATTATTGGGATTTTTATTCCAAAAAGAATGAAAGTTAAAAAGACTGCATACACACAAATATGCTGAAAGAACCCTTACGGCGTGTGAGTCATCTACGCTGTACTCCCTGTGGCAGAAATGTAAGTTATATTTGTTTCAGACTCTTCAGAAATAAGGTATACATAAGTCCACCTAGAAAAATGTGTTGAAATTATTCAGAGAATAATGCAGGTTGTATCTCCCAGAGGATGTCTGGCCTGACCTCCTACTCAAAAGATTGTCAGCTGTTTGAGAGTGCTTAGGGTCCTGCCTAATCTTCTTCTGAATGTCTCCAAGGAGAACATTATTCTGGTGTGTCACTGCCCTCATGCTTATTAACATAAAATCTCGCCAGAAAACTTATTTACAGTGTTCAAAACACAGGGTTTGGGTGCTTGTACACAGAGGGGACAGGCACCCTGGAACACTTAAGAAATAACTACCTAATATAATGAACATTAACTCTTTAGGACAGAGAACCTTGCGGCCGCTCATCCTCGAGGGAGACTCGAGAGGCTCCTTTCTGCTGCTAATAGAATCTAGTTACAGAATTTCTTACAAAGAGGCTTCGAATATTTACTCACAAAATAGTATCAGGCAGTACCCAAGCACTTGAAGGGAGTTCTGTCAGTGTCTTGAAAGCCATTACAGGCAAAGCAGAGCAGGCAAAAGCAAAAGCAGGCATGTGGCAAAAGCCTGTTTATTGTTTGCCTGCATGCAATGGTCCCCTTGGCCACAGAGTGTCACCATCCAGAATGGCACCTTGCCAAACCTGACCATACTAGGTGAAGCCAGGAGCTTGCTTTCCCTTGTTTGGGAGGAACGAGTCTGGGCAAGTCTTGGACCCTCAAGGTGGCTGTCTCCAAGCCTTCTGTCTTCTGCCTGCACTCTGCTCCCCACCCTGAGCAGAGGGAAGGGACCATGGGATCATGCCTAGGCAAGCCAGGACAGGGATCTTCCCCACAGTCAGGAAGTATGTGTTCCTCACCTGCAGTTCATGAAGGACAAGGCCTAGGAAAAATACTATTTATACTGTTCTATAGCAATAATTGAGGTAGCAATGCAAACCCTTCATTGGAAGCGTAGGGGAAGGTCTTCTTTGGTCCTTGGAGAGAATATCACACCCAAGCACTGCTGTGTGGAGTGCAAGCTGTGCCTGGAATTGCTGCCACTGGAATTTGTATGCATCACTTGTCTAATTGCACTAAATGTAGCATGTCCAGGTAGGTTTAGAAGTTGGATGGCTGTTTGTTGCTTGTTGGAAATCATTGGCAGCCTTGCTGCTAGGAGGCAACTGTTCACAGGTCCTTCACCTCTGCCTATCTAAAAGACATATTTGGAAAGAAGGAACTGTTTGAAGCAACTTCTCCAAACCCCTAGTTTTGGTGCCCGTTTTCAAAGTGTTCTGCTGTTCTTCACAGAGACAAGCAAATACCAGGTGTGATGGTCCTGGTTAGTATTTTAAAATAATCTATTCACTTCATGGCAGTAAAGTATACCTAATATTCTTGCAAATAAAGCAAATAAATTCATGTCAACATTGTCACTTCCTTTTACTCATTAGCAGGTAGCTGGGAGAGCTTTTGTTCACCAAGAAAAGTGGTTGAATTCTAGCATGTGCAAGTGTTCTTTAAAAGCTCCTTGTGGAGTGCAGATCTGGAGAGAATGAAAAAAAGAATTTGACAGCAAGGAAAAAAGTGGGAAGTAGTTGGTAGGAGGCAGAGAAAAATGGGTGATAGTTTCCACCAACGTCAGCGCTGACAACATGACATTGACTGTGTTAGATTTCAGGACAGTGCCCAGATATCCAGGCACACATTGGTCACAGCCTCTGACATAGAATCACAGAACCGTGGGAAATGGTAAAAGCCCCTCAGGATCACCAAGCCCAGCTGATAGCTCTACTCTACCAGGTGCACCCCACACCATGTGCCCAAGCACCACACCCAAACAGCCTTTAAACACACCCAGAGTTGGTGACTCCACCGCCTTCCTGGGCAGCTCATTCCAGTGCCTGACCACTCTGGCTGGGAAAAATATTTTCCTAATGTCCAGCCTAAAGCTACCCAGTTGCAGCTTGAGGCCATTCCCCCTTGTTCTATCGCTAATACCTGTGAGAAGAGACCAGCACCAACCTCTCCACAAAGTCCTTTCAGGTAGCTGTAGAGAGCAATGAGGCTGCCCTCAGCCTGCAACCCTTTCCTGCTGTGTCTTTGCCACTGCAGTGGGAATCCATCCCTTAAAATTGCATATTATAGCATGTTCTGACAGATTAGGTGAGATCTGATTAGTCTTCCATTCTGAAATCCTATTTAGTCAAAGTGTCTAGTTCAGAAGAAATGCATTGAAAGACTGTGAAATTTAAGTGGTATGTGTTAAACACAATCTCACTGAGATAACACTGACTCCTGTGAAAACCTAGTTCTTCAATCACTTTCTTTGACTTCCACAAATGAGAAAACAATGCAATATTCTAAACACTAATTTCGATTCATCATATGAAAACCTGCAAATTATCAGTTAAGAATAGAACCATAGAATCACAGATTCAACCAGGTTGAAAGAGACGTCCAAGCTCAGCGAGCCCAACCTAGAACCCAGCCCAGCCAGACCATGGCACTAAGTGCCCCATCCAGGCTTTGCTTCAACACCTCCAGGGGTGGGCACTCCACCACCTCCCTGGGCAGCCCATTCCAATGCCAATCACTCTCTCTGCCAACAACTTCCTCCTAACATCCAGCCTAGACCTGCCCTGGCACAGCCTGAGGCTGTGTCCCCTTGTTCTGTCCCTAGGTGCCTGGCAGCAGAACCCAACCCCACCTGGCTACAACCTCCCTTCAAAGAGCAATGAGGTCTGCCCTGAGCCTCCTCTTGTGCAGGCTGCACACCCCCAGCTCCCTCAGCCTCTCCTCACAGGGCTGTGCTCCAGGCCCCTCCCCAGCCTTGCTGCCCTTCTCTGGACACCTTCCAGCACCTCAGTATCCCTCTTGAACTGAGGGGCCCAGAACTGGACCCAGCACTCTAGCTGTGGCCTGGCCTGTGCCTGCACTTTTCCCCAGCTCCTTGTTCTCTAACAAGGCAGTGCCAGGCTCAGTACCCTTTCCTACATCTCTCAGAAATGGAGATGGGTCTGGGTTTTTTAGTATGCTGTAACACAAATTCGAAGAGGGAATGCAATCAAAATTCATTGTAATAGATTTGCATACAGCTTTTCAGAGGCTTTAGCTGTTGGCCCATATTTCAATCCAAAGGTTATTCAATATTGACTTACAAAGCTGAGGAAAGCAATATATTAACTGGCAAATATTACTAAGAGTGAAATATCTCTTGAAGTATACCTATCGGCATATATGTGTGTGGCACTTGTAGCCTGTATTGTTTCCTGGAATGTGAATGGTCAAATCTGAAATCTTTACTCAGCTTTTGTGTTCTTCCTTGAGTTTATTTTTGAATAATTTGAAGGCTGAGAATGAAATTTCAAGTGAAAAATAACATTGCAGCTTCTGGGTTGTAAAGCAGAGATTTATCCTTCACATCAGAGTGCTGCTGTAGCAGTTCTCTTTTTCACTTGCAGAATCAGAGGTCATCCTCAACTTTAACAATGCTGTCCACGGGGCTGAATGTGAAGCATTAGTTGCAGCCTTTCCAAAGTCACCGTGGCAAATGTGAAACTGAATTAGTTGTTTCTCCATCAGATGAGAGGGAAAAGGATATCTTCTGTGCCAAGACAGAGTTGCTTTCAATTCCTTTAGCAAGCCCTATACTCAGAGAACAAATAAGGGCCATCAGGCTGCAATTTGGGCTAGCTCATTTTAAAAAGGCAGTGCATTGATTGTGTGCATAGAAGGGAGGGAAGGCAAGGCAAGGAAACAGCTTTCAGCTGTTGCTCAGTGTCTTGCTGCTCTGTTACTGATTAATAGGCTAAGAATTTTTGAAAAGGATTTAAATACAATAGCTTGATATTCAGATTAAATATATTCATTCTCTACCTGCTTTGGGTTTTTTTCCTGAAATGTCACATAAAAATGTCTGCGTAACACCTGCTAGGATTCAGATCTACAGTGTGTAAAGGTGAAGGAATTTTTTTCTGATTGCAGCTGCATTTGGAGTCGTGTCCTCCCCAGTAATGTGGCCTAGATGGTTTGCAAGTTCTAGCGCAATCTGAGAGGAAAGTCACTGTTAAATGTTTTCTTCTTTAAACACACATTGCCGTTCCTGAGACACTTAGGCTTGAATACATGTGGAGGTCTCAGGAAGCTTAGGAGAATTAAAGCTGTCAGCTCCCTGTGTTTCCTTTCAGCCATTAAGGACTGCCATCCTGGGAACTTTCTCTCAATCACCTTGTCTCTCAGCAGTGCTTACAGTCAAGAGGACTGAAGCCAGAAAGGTGATTGTCATTTGACCATGTAGTTTCTACATCGAAGCTGAAACTGCCATCGAGGAGTCGCTGTCTACCAGCTGCCACTCTGGGTACGGACTGAGGTCAGGCTTCTTAGAGAGGACTACACCCCCCACGGGCAGGACATGGATTTGGTGACTGAGAGGACAGAAATGGTGATGAGAATAGAAGCAGGATGGAGAAAGAGAGTTTTGGAAAATGCGAAGGACTTGGGGGACCTTCTGGGAAGGCAGAGAGTAGGGTAGGAGGAGAGAGAGAAGAAAGATGTGCCAGTGGACTCACTGCCTGAGGCTTTCTGACCCTCTGCTTAGGCAAAGAGGTCATCGAACAGCCCTTGGAAGCTGGTAGAAGAACTAAGGAAGTAGTACTGGCTTTCAACTGGGATATGATTTGAAAAATAGGAAAAGTGAAAGGCATGTGGGGTAGGGAATGTTCTCAGCTGCTTCAACAATCAAAGTTTTTCAGTTACAGCCAGAATAATTGATGCATTATGTATTTGCTGTGAAGCTAATTATTTTTAATGAAAAATAGAATTAGATGGAAATTATGAATGAATTAGAATCTGTAAATATAATATTTCCAATTAATTTTATGTTTTCCAAGTATGCTGTGTGTACTACCAAGTGTACCAAAAAATTCATATGAAATGACTGTGATGATAGTTTATGTACTGCAATGAATCTGAAGCTTTATGAGGATGCTTTCATTCATTTTGGAAAGAAAGCTTTATGAGAAAGGATTTTCACCTGCATCCTTAAAGGCAAAGAGTAAAAGAAGTTAGTAAGTAGCAGAAACATTTGGGACTCCATTGCATATGTTCTGTTGTATGAAAATAGTTAAAACAGTCACAAGCATTTGTAGTAATTTTCACTCATCACTGAGAGATGGCTCAGTCACTGCCACTTCAGGATGGTTTAAACTTCATTTGCATCAGGTGAGGAACAGGAACAGTTACTGACTGCATCTTTGGGAACATTAACAGTTGAATTCTTTCTGATTTATTCCATGAAGGAATAGAGAGAAATTCGAACATCATAAATTGGGCTAAAAACCTGAAGATTCTTTCGAGTCTTGAGAATGTCTTCCTATTTCTTATACATTAACACTCTTCAACTCACTTCAGTTTTGCTCCTTTGAGCCCACTCTTTGTGATGTTTGTTCTGTTAGGCTAGCAATATTGTTTAGTGTATGGTAAACCTAAGGTGACTCGCGACTGCTCTAATAATTTATGTGAATACATAAAATCCATTTTCATTTTTTCTTTCTTTTAATAAAGCAGCTGATGCATGTGAAGAGGAGCAAAAACCTCACAGCACTGCATAAACAACTGTATTTGCATTTGTTACAGAGAGTGAATATTGTTCTTTCTTCAGCGTTCCCCTCCTGAGTATCTATTTTTTAGTTAGTTTTCAAGTTTACTGAACGTGCTATGTTCTAGTTTAGCTCAATGATTTTCATCTAGCAAAGTCTAAGCCATTCTTGGGAGTGAGTTTATTTGCAGAATTTCTGCCAGTATTAATGAAAAATAAATATGTAAGGGAAAGTAGTATCTATTAGGTTAAAATATATTACTAAAAAAAAAAAAAAA
>WBNM01040336.1:25975-37789 GCA_013399055.1 Ramphastos sulfuratus
AAAAAAAAAGCATTAGGACATACACAAACTTTTCAAGGGTCTCCTGGATATGTCGAGGGTGTGAAAACAGTTAGAAGTACACAAATATGTACCATGTTGCATTGCACATGAAAGAAAGGTGTTTGCTTTGCTTTGCTTTCAAGCTACATCTCTTGGTCTAACAGAATATGCTAACTTTCCCTACAAACATTTCTAACAGCCTTAAACGTCCTTGGATCATCAGCTCACAGCTTTGCTGCTGGAACGCGTGTAGAGATAGATCCTGAGTGCTGACTGGTTAGCCAAGTTAGTCATTTAATATGAGATGCCCAATGAAGTTAAGCAATTAGGAGAGTTATTGTCACAGAATCCCTTTATAGTCAAGAGTCTCACCTACACACAGCACCAAAGATCACTTCAGGTCTTATTTGCCTTTGGTCCTATTGGGAGCCTGGCGACTACCTTGCCAGCTTAAGTTGTCTAATGCTGAGCCAGAACACTCAACACTGCATATGCCTTAATAGACATTATTTATTTAGTATTTGTACTACTTAGTAACAATATTTAGTAATAATTACAGCAGTGATAGTAATAGTTAAGTAGATCATAGACATCCTTGGAACAGAACAGATCACCTGTAAAACTGATACAGTCTTTTCTGCTTAAGAGAAAGTATCTTGTGTGTGATTTCTTTGCAAAACCCTAACACTGCAAGATGATATAAAAACAACCCAACAACTTAGTATGTGTGCCTAAAGCTAATGCTTCAACTTATTTTTTCAGTGAATTTGTCACATTCAGTTAATATCAAAAGATCTGTTATCTTGCATGAAGAAGTCTTAGAACATCTGCATTAAGGAGGAATAACACCAGGCACCAGGGTGAACCAGAGGTCGTCCTGATGGAAAGCAGCTGCATGGAGAAGGACCTTGGAGTCCTACTGGGCAGCAAATTATTCCCAGGACAGCAATGTGCCCTCATGGCCAAGAGGGCCAATGGCATCCTGGAATTCATTAAGAAAAGTGTGGCCAGCAGGTCTAGGGAAGTTCTCCTCACCCTCTACTCTGCCCTGGTGAGACCACACCTGGATTACTGTGTCCAGTTTTGGGTTCCCCATTCAGGAGAGACAGGGACCTGCTGGAGAGAGTCCAATGGAGAGCCACAAGGATGACTGGGACACTTGAGCATCTCCCCTGTGTAGAGAGAGTGGGAGACCTGGGGCTGTTTAGTGTGGAGAAGAGAAGGCTGAGAGGGAATCTGATCAATGTCTATAAATATCTCAGGGGTAGGTGTCAATATGCAGGTGCCAGGCTCTTTTCGGTGCTGCCAAACAATTAGGCAAGGGACACCATGGACAAGTAGAACACAGGAGGTTTCACCTCAACACGAGGACACATTTCTTTATGGTGAAGGTGCCAGAGCACTGGACCAGGCTACCCAGAGAGGCTGTGGAGTCTTCTTCTCTGGAGACTCAAAACCTGTCTGGATGCATTCCTGTGCAGCTTGCCCTAGGTGATCCTGCGTTGGCAAAAGAGTTGGACTCGATGATCTCTGAAGGGGCCTCCAAACCCCTAACATTCCGTGACTCTATGAAATACTTTCTTTTCCTTATCTGTTGCAAAAGATGCCTGTAAACAACATTCTATTTCTCTTTCCTAATGTGGTCTTACAATATTTGCATTTGCTGTGTATCCCACAAACTTACAGCCAAACCATGGAGCAGCAGGACAGCAGTTAATGTTCAACAGGTTTTCACGGGTTAAGTCTACCTGTAGTGAGGGTAAATGTTTACTCCACAGCGTGTCTCACGGAAGGGTGCAGCACACATACCTGCAAAGGGACTGGTAGTGCATACAGCAGTGCATATGGCAGATGGTATGAACTTGAAAGCCCTGACAGAGATTACGTTACTGCACATATTTTGGTTTTTCTTCTAGGTGAGGGAACGACTGAGGGTTTCTTTAGAAAGAGTCTCTGCACTGGAAGAAGAACTAGCTGCTGCTAACCAGGAGGTAACATCAAACACTTTCTCCCCTTTTCACGTTCAGTTTCTCTAATATTGTCCCATGCATTCCTGTCACTTTTCTTAAAACTGTCAGAAAAAAAAATCCCAAACAATTACAAAAATTATATTCTGAGTAAGCTTCTTAGTGAGGCTTGTTTAAGGCAGTCATAGCATGGATGCAACCTTCTGTTTACTGATTTAGTCCCTCCTGAGCAAGCCAAAATGCAAGAGCTAGTGAGAAATTCTCAAATGTCTTACTGGACATGAAAAGGTAGTGAAAGAATGAATATGTCAGATACTATGAAAAATCTAATAACCTGAATTTCCACTTTACTATAAAATTCAGTAAATCATACATTATATAAATGTTAACACTGGTGGAGAAGGATTAAAGATGACCTTGAAATTTAGGTTTGTCTCTTCCCTTATGATTGCAGTGGTAAACCATGGTGACCTCTGGTGCTCTGTAACTGCTGTGAACTTGGACAAGATTTTTTTTTCCCCCCTGTACAGTAGTTTTCAGACTGTTCTATATTCTTTTAAAGGATGAACAGCAACATCTAATTGTATTGCACACACAACTGCACACACATATGGAATGGGATCTTATACCCCAGGGAGACAATTCTTGAGGCTAAAAAGTAGAAATAATGGTGTCTGGTGGTCATTAATTGCTGGACATTTGCTATTCCCATCATGTTCTGAATCTCCACCTGATGTGTGCTTCTCACATTGGTAGAAATGAATCAGACAAGCAGTGAAGCTTTAGGGTTATGTAAATTTACAGGTGTCATTTCACTCAGGATCAAGAAAGTGAAAACTGCCACAGACAAACTTTGGTGGTACTCCCAAGCAACTGCTGAAAGCTGGGGTACCTGTAACTCAGAATTATGTGTGATAATGTCAAATGCAGACTCTTCAAGGGATGGGTTTTTCTAGCATTAATCTAGAAAAGTTCTCTCACCTAAAGTACTTCAAAACAGGATCTGCAATTAAGATATTAGTGCCTTTTATGAACTCTGAACTAGATATTTTGATATCCATTCCTTCTGAGAACTACAGAGCAGTCAGCCTCACCTCTGTGCCTGGTAAGATCATGGAGCAGATCCTGCTGAAAGCTCTGCTAAGGCAAATGGAAAACAAAGCAGAGGTGATTGGTGGTAACCAGCAATGGCTTCACCAAGGGCAGATCTTGCCTGACAAATTTAGTGGCTTTTTATGATGAAGTCACAGTGACAGTGGACAAGGGAAGGGCAATTGATGTCATCTACGTGGACCTGAGCAAGGCATTTGACTCTGTCCCACATGACATCCTGGTCACCAAACTGGAAAAACATGGACTTGATGTGTGGACCACTCGCTGGATAAGGAATTGACTGCATGGTCTCACACAGAGAGTGGTGATCAAGGGCACAATGTCCACCTGGAGACCAGTGCCAAGTGGCTCCCTCAGGGGTCAGTGCTGGCACCAGTGCTGCTTAACATCTTTGTCAGTGACANTCTTCTTCCAACCTTAGCATTCTATGATTCTATGATTCTCCAAAATAACTGTGTTGTATATGTGCATGTATATGGTGAGACACTGGCACAGGCTGCCCAGGGAGGCTGTGGATACTCCCTCCCTGGAGGTGTTCAAGGCCAGGCTGGATGAGCCCCTGAGCAACCTGTGCTAGTGGGAGGTGTCCCTGCCTATGGCAGGGGGTTGGAACTAGATGATCCTTGAGGTCTTCTTCCAACCTTAGCATTCTATGATTCTATGATTCTCCAAAATAACTGTGTTGTATATGTGCATGTATATGGTGAGACACTGGCACAGGCTGCCCAGGGAGGCTGTGGATACTCCCTCCCTGGAGGGGTTCAAGGCCAGGCTGGATGAGCCCCTGAGCAACCTGTCCTAGTGGGAGGTGTCCCTGCCTATGGCACAGGGAGGTTGGCACTGGATGAGCTTTGAGGTCCCTGCCAACCCAAACCATTCTGTGGTTCTAAAAATAAAATATCCATCTCTTTTATATGTATTATTTGGTTCAAATAATTTAGTTACACTCTGTTGCATGTGGCAAATACCTCTTATTTAGCAGTCCTTGCAGCATTAAGTAGAAAGCAGTTGCTGTGATCAGTCAGGCCAACTGAAACGCATTGCACTTCTCTACTCACTCCCTTTCATGATCCAGTCAAATCCAAGTTCACTTTAGTGGGGCTGGGACTAGCTCTGTAGAGCATTATCTTCCTATTTGCAGTTTAGAAAAATAATAGTGGAACTGTATTTACACTAAGGAGTAAAAACATACACAATGAAATTAAGCTGAAACAGGATTTACATGGACTATCTTGCCACAAACTCTCAGAAATGTTGTACAAACTTTGTCTCCATAATACTGAGAACATTTGGGCAGATCTTTAGTCAGCCAAGCACAATATGGTCATTAATACAATCTGGGTAGTTTCTTTAAGGAATTGTTAAAGATAAAAAAAAAAAAAAAAAAAAGGAATTCCATTAAATACTAGTGAAAAAAGAGCTGGATGGAAAGAAATGTGGAAGAGAATGAGTGGATTGTTTTCAAACAGTTAATGGTTTTGAGCAAGAGTTCAGTGTTCACACAACTGGTTATCCGAACAATACCAAACTAATTAGAGAACTGCAATATTCATAAGCGCATTTTTATGCAATGAATATGCAGGCAGTGAAGAGCTTTAAAAATTTGTTGTTCCGTGCATGAACGTAAAAGGGCAATGTTTCCATGGAAATGGAATAGATGGTTCTCAGTACTTTCTGTATTCCTGTCACTCAGTGGCTGTTCACCCATGAAAATTGCTGTTTTCTTTCATATCCATTTCTTCCTATTGATTCTAAGGGTGTGCTACGTATTCAGGAATATATCCAAACATAAAACTAAAACAATAAATTGGTTCCCTGCTTTAAAATAGTGTGTGAACAGGCATATATAACAAGAAGCAGATTCAGAGATTAAAAAATAGTAGAAATGTGTATGTTAAGACAGCATCTTTCTGTGAGAGCTGCTGTTTGTGGCTTTAACACAGAGCAACAATGAGCAACTGCACACACTCAGGAGAGCTTATGGGAGATGTCCTTATGAAAAAAAGAGAAGAAAAAGAGATGCAGACACTATAGCTTTCCATCATTAGATGGTAAGTAACTCTCATTTAACAGTTTTGTAGCCTATTACATGCATACCAAAGGGAGTGGAAACATCTGTGACTGGCAAAGCTGATCTCAGCTCTAGTGGTCAACACCATTTTATAAAGCACTTGATAGGTGAAAGCAAATAGCACTGACTTTAAACTGCAAGGGCAATTGAGATGGACAGGTGGACCTGCTGAGGAATTTCCATTGTGTAACTAGTATTTATATGTGTCTCTATATATAATATTTTAAAATTGGATTGAATATTTTATTTTGCTGTACCCGATTAGTGGCAGCAGAAGGGACCTTTAACCACAGCAGCACTCCGAACTGCTGTTAGTGAATATTCACCCAGACTGGGGGGAGATAGCTCTCTACACCAATCAAATTCCACAGCTATCCCTATTATATTTGGGTTTGAGTGCCAGCTATCCCCTCATATACCTAAAACTATCACATGACTTTTCTGCTATGCTTACACCGGAATCCATTATTTGTTCATAACTGGTAGCTGCCCTGTTCATTGTGTCTGTGGCAGCCAGGATGGATAGCAGATGTTGTTCACAATTTCCTTGGAAAATCACCTCCTGCTTTTAGTTGAAACTGCTGTAAAACCTAGCTGCACTTGCTTACCCTTCAGGTGCTTTTAAAATGGTGCTGGTTTCCCTCTGGTTCCACACACAACTGTGGTCTCACTGAGTAGTTTTGTCATTGGGGGTTATAATTTGCAGCTAACAATTAGACAAGCTGCAAGTGGTACAGCCACTACCAAAGCTCAGCAGCACAGCAGTATCTGCCCATGAACATTCTGAAGGCCAACGTCTTGCTCTGCAGTGAGTCAGTGAACATTTTCAAACTCTAACAAGATTCTGCAAGCCAGCACTAATTTGAGAAGATTGAGTCTCATGTGCAAAGGAAGTGGGATGCAAATTTCTTGCCCAGTTTTGTCATTTATGATCTCCATGCAAATTAACTTTACTGTTGAAATTACCCACGAAATAACTACTGTTGTTCCACAGCTTTTGAGATGGTCTTATTAGGGTGGTAAACTACAGCACATGCAGTCAACATACTAAGACGCTGCACTAGCATCGTGCATCACCAGGAACTGAAGCTCTAGAGGCCTTCACAAGGCCAAGTTGTGTAGACCATGACCATAGTGAAGCTTTTAAATCCATTTCTGCTGCATTGTGCAGTACTAAATGAAAACTGTTGCAGTTTCCATTAATAGATTCCACTGTTTTCTCAGGCCTCTCAACAAGTAGCTTCCCAAAAAAAAGATCTTTATAGCTTTTCCCCAAGGTTGTATGCACAATTAAGCTAATAGTATACTGGGGGAAAGTAATTCTTCTTCCTATGCCTGTGCTTATTTTGCACATGAATTTTCTCCTGCCCATCTTAAACATTTGTCCAGCACTTGTGAAATCTCCCTGTGTTAATGAAAATTGTATGATAAGTGACATTTTAAGATTGTTTCTGGTTAGTAAGATGCCTTTTCCATTTCCTCCTTGTAGGCAGAACATGTGACATGGAAACTACAGTTTTAATGGCATTTATTATTTCAAAGATATACTTTAAGAACCCAGAAAACACTGTGCAGAATATGAAATTAGAGAAATTACTGGTTGGAGTTTATATAGCGTTGTGCTGCCATACTCTTCACTATCTGTAGAGAATGCCAATGCTATGCGCACATTCCAAACAGCATTACATTGCTGCTGTCAGCTGATACATAGATTGATTAAAACACTCAAGATTCATTTTAAAGCCTCATTGTTAAAATTTACGCCTACTTCTACAGAATTTTACTCAACTTCGAGACTAAATTTAACTCCTGGAGCCATCAAAGAACTTGGAGAAGTTCTGAACCATAGGCCTCTGCTTTGTACAACTGCATGCATTCTACTTTCAGGGAGGTGAAGTTTTCCTGACCGTGGGTTAGTTTAGCCATTAGGGTGCTCTAATGCTGCTGTTTATAGCATCCATAGAATCACAGAATCGTTTTGGTTGGAAGAGAATTTTAAGAACATCAAGTCCAGTCATTAACCCAATACTGCTAGGGCAGCCTGCTCCAGTGCTTTACAATCCTTTCTGTGAAGAATCTTTTCCTAAAAACCAACCTAAATCTCTTCTGGTGCAGGTTGAGGTCACTTCCTCATATCCTATCACTTGTTAGTTAGAAGAGACTGACGCTAACCTTGCTACAACCTCCTTTCAGATAGCTGTAGAGAGAAATGATGTCTCACCTCATCCTCCTTTTCCCCAGGCTAAACCACCCAGTGGCCTCGTGAGACTTGTGCTCTAGACCGTTCACCAGCTTCGTTGCCCTTTTTTAGACATGCTTTAGACATGCACCTCGATGTCTTACTTGTAGTGAGGGGCTCAGCCTCACGAGTACAGGTGGACAATCAATTCCCTAGCCCTACTGGCCACTATTTCTGGTACAAGGCAGAATTCCAGTGCCCTTCATGGCCACCAGAGCACACAGTTGGCTCATGCTGAGCCAGCTACGAACCCCCAGCCCCAGGTCCTGTAGTGTTGCACAGGGTGATTGTGACTCAGGTGCAGGATCCAGCACTTGACCTTGTAAAGCTCAAGCCATTGGCCTCACCCCATCGACCCAGTGTGTCCAGACCAGTGAAAGACCCATGAGAACATTCATAGGTTATGTACATTGCAGAAGATAAAGGATGATTTGTTCTTTGCGATACTTTATATTCTGTACCACCCCCCCAGAAAATATAGCCCCTTATTTACCAAAGAAGTTTCAAATACTCTTTTAATTGCTTAACTTTTGCTATGCAGAGCAAGGAAAGAAACTGGTTAAAACTGCAGAATCTCTTAACAATTGATGACAGTTGTGACCCTGACCACGAGGGATACTGCAGGTATCATTGCAGTATCACTACTACTAATGAAACATTCTGTAATATTTGATATGTGCACATTTTAAAGTAAAACCTCAGCTCTCTGTGGTGTGTTCTTTTTAACCATGGTCAAATGTGAAAACGTATTTTTATCCCCAGCTGTTTTCAGGTCCTATTAGCTTAAGGCACTTTTTGTTAAGAGTTTCTTGGTTGCCTTACCCTTTGTATGAAAATACAATCTGAAGTGATTTTTGGAGTAGAAATTTTATTTCTAACATTTTGCTTTCTAAATATTCTGTATTCTAAACACATTCAATATAAAATAATAGTTTACTGAGAAAAATAGCATGTGCATTTCTTTTATGTGTAATAAATACATTACTTCATCAATCTGAAACTCAGAAATGATGGACACCAAACCTCTGGATGAAAATGGGTGAAATTCAGTGTCGTTTTGATTTCTGGAAGAAGGCTTAGTGTTAGATGGATTATTCTTTGAGTATACTTATTTTTTTTCCAGCTTTCCTCTATAGTTACTCACTTTACCATTTTACTTTTCTCAGAAGGGTGTTATTGAAATTTATTGCTTTGCAAACTCACTCCTACCTGTTAAATTTCAAATTTTGTTTGAGCTATAAATTTTCACAGGTCAGACCTTCTTTGTGGTCCAAACTTTGGTTTTAAATCTCTATGCACTTGTGCCAAATTATCTCTTGTAAGCAATGCTTCACATAATTAAAAATAACTGGTTTGAAATGTTGTCTTTATAGAATCACAGAATGGTTTAAGTTGGAAGGCACCTCAAAGCTCAGCCAGTCCCAACCCCCCTGTGCCATAGGCAGGGACACCTCCCACTAGAACAGGTCACTCAAGGCCTCGTCCACCCTGGCCTTGANTGCTGCACGGTTGCTGTCTGGGCTGCACTCACACATTGCTGACTCAATTGATTTCCAGTATGCCTTTAACCTTAGCCATCTAGTTAATAACTCTTCAAAAAGTTATTGTTGTCTTTAACTTTAAAATGTGAATGATGAGGCAAAACTATTTTTTTTTTCTTTGTGGCTGTTTCTGATACTCTGTGTTGCCCAGCATTAATTTCTGTCTCTACACATTTGAATTAGAATGTATGGCCCAGCAGCTGGAAGGGTTGAAAATTGCTATAGCAACACTACAGATCCATTGCCTTTTTTTCTAAGTCAAAAAGAAATAAGCACAAGAAAGGGTCAGTTAATTCACTGTAACTATTTCAATTTTATATCCTCAACTATTTCTAATCTATGTTCTCCAAGGGGGAAAAAAAACACACTAAAATTGGATATTGCGGGCAGCAGGGCTGATATCTGCATTGACATCAAAAGCATTTTTCACAGAATTCAGGGCAGAATAGGTCTAAAATTCAGTGTATTTTCTCAGGCAGTCATTTAAGAACATTGCTCTCTATTGGCATAGTTGAGATGAGCATCACTATTTTACTTACAAAACTGGTTTTGCAATATAATTTCTGTAAATCTCTACCACAGAGAAATTTTTATACCACCATGTCATTTCCTCTTGCGTAACTTTCCTTAGTTACTTAATCTTATTTATGTGTTGGCCACAGTGCACTAATGGCAATCCAGTAATACATTTTAAGCAAATTCAGTAACCTTGTTCTTAGGCTCAAAGAATGGTTTGGGTTGGAAGGACCCCCAGAGGTCACCTAGCCCAAGTTCCCTTGCAGTGAGCAGGGACACCCTCCACTAGATCAGTTGCCAGAGCCCTGTCCAGCCTCACCTTGACTCCCTCCAGGGGTGGGCTCCAACCATCCCCCTGGCCAACCTGTTCCAGTGTTCCACCACCCTCACAGTGAAAAGCTTCCTCCTACTGTCCAACCTAAATTTCTTCTTCTCTAACTTACAAACCATTGCCCCTCATCCTATCACTGCAGGCCTTTGGAAAAAACAGTCCCTCTGCAACCTTCTTGTAGCCCCTTCAGGCACTGAGAGGCTGCTATTGGGTGTCTCTGGGGTCTGCTCCAGGCTGAGGACCCCCAGCTCCCTCAGCCTGTCCTCAGAGCAGAGCTGCTCCAAACTCCTGATCGCTTCCACGGCCTCCTCTGGCCCAGCTCTACCAGGTCTGTGTCCTGCCTGTGCTGAGGGCTCCAGAGCTGGATGCAGCACTGCAGGCGAGGTCTCACTGGAGCAGAGCAAAGTGGACCTGCTGACTACACTTCGTTTGATGCAGCCTGGGATGCCACTGGCCCTCTGGGCTGCAAGCTCATCTCAGGCTTATCAACCACAACTCTCACATCCTTTTCCACAGGCAGCTTTCAGTCTCCTCATTCTCCAGCCTGTACTGCCTGGACAAGGCTGAGGTGCTCAATGACTTCTTTGCCTCAGTCTTTAACAGCAAGGGCTCCAACCACAATGTCCAAGTTCCAGAGGGTGAAAGTAAGGACTGGGAGCAGGCAGATCTGCCTACTGTAGGAGAAGATCCTGTTTGAGAGCTCCTAAGAAATCTGAACGTGCACAAGTCCATGGGGCCTGACGAGATCCACCCACGGGTCCTGAGGGAACTGGCAGATGAAGTTGCCAAACCACAGTCTGTCATATTTGAAAGGTGATGGCAGAGTGGGGAAGTTCCTGCTGACTGGAGAAGGGCAAACATAACACCCATCTTCAAGAAGGGAAAAAAGGATGACCCTGAGAACTCCAGAGCAGTCAGCCTCACCTCTGTGCCTGGCAAGGTCATGGAGCAGATCCTGCTGAAAGCTCTGCTAAGGCAAATGGAAAACAAAGCAGAGGTGATTGGTGGTACCCAGCAATGGCTGCACCAAGGGCAGATCTTGCCTGACAAATTTAGTGGCTTTTTATGATGAAGTCACAGTGACAGTGGACAAGGGAAGGGCAATTCATGTCATCTACATGGACCTGAGCAAGGCATTTGNGGTCACGAAGATGATCAGAGGGCTGCAGCAGCTCTGCTCTGAGGACAGACTGAGAGAGTTGGGGCTCTGCAGCCTGGAGAAGAGAAGACTTCGAGGAGACCTTAGAGTAGCCTTCCAGTATCTGAAGGGGGCCTACATGAAGGCTGGGGAGGGACTATTTACAAGGTCTTGCAATGACAGGACAAGGGGCAATGGGTTTAAACTGGCAGAGGGAAGATTTAGACTGGATGTCAGGAGAAAGTTCTTTCCAGTGAGAGTGGTGAGGCACTGGAACAGGTTGCCCAGGGAGGTTGTGGCTGCTCCCTCCCTGGAGGGGTTCAAGGCCAGGCTGGACGAGCCCCTGAGCAACCTGTGCTAGTGGGAGGTGTTGCTGCCTATGGAAGGATTGTTCCAGCCCAGGTGCAGAACCCTGCACTTGGTCTTGAGCCTCACCAGGGTCACCTGGGCCCACAGATCAGAATCGTGTGGCTGCCCAAGTGCCAGGGTATTTCCAAAGGACATCCCCAACAGCTGTGTCCTCTTGCCCATCTCCTTGGCAAGTGGACACTTGTAGCAACTTCTAAAAGACTGGTGACATGTCCGAATGCTGCACTGAGCTTTTTATCCAGTTTGAATGTCTGCATCTACTCTTCAGAGTAAAAGGAGCTGTAAGATTGGCTGTTACAGGACAGAAGGATGTGTGGTCTGTCTTGACATGCTCATGGAGAGCTTCTGGAGGGAAAATGTGAAGGGAGATGGCTTTTATTCCTCTTCGGATCCTGCATGATTAGTGTTTCCAATAGCATCTTTGAGATTGAGTGCTTGGAAACGTGTATCTACTAACATGTGTATATTACTTTCCTTCCACTGTTACGGCATGAAGACAATTGTTATTGATGTGGGTTAGGAGTTCCCC
>WBNM01040337.1:0-57417 GCA_013399055.1 Ramphastos sulfuratus
AGAATCCTTAAGCCAGCTATCAGAAGCTGCTGGTGACTACCGAGAGCTGATCCAGCACAGCCACAATTAGAAATCCTTTGCAGAGTGCAGTACTGCACTCATGAGTCACAACCTGGGAGCAGCATGCTGTCATTTTCCTTCAGAGCTAGAATACAGCTCCAGGACATCAGAAACTCTTGGCTGAAGGAGGAAATCCAAAGAGCTGGCCAGAAAGTTTCCACTTCCCACACTGTGACAGTCACTTCCCTAAAGCAGCTCCCAGCAGGCCTGTGCAACAAAGGATGCTGCTCTTCAGCTACTTGCCTTTCTTCTTCTTCCTTGTCTTCTTCCCAGTGTCTTTCCTGAGCCTTTTCCTCTTTTGGCTTTTTCCACCTCTCACCCGTTTGGTTCGATCCTGGGTTGGTTCTTTAGTTATTTCAACGCATTCCTCTTTCTGGACAAGTGACTCAGATACTACCTTTGCTTCTCCCAAAATGTTAATTTTGTTACCTAAAAAGACAGATTATTACAGCACTGGAGCCTTGCAGCAATTGCATTCTCTAAGATTAAGGTATACAGAGCAAATGCCAAATTTCAGTCTATTAAAATACAGGAGCCCTCTCAGACTTGCCCTTTCTTAGTCCTATCATTTCATGCCACTTTCTCAGCAGCTCACAAAATAAAATTCCACATAACTAAGGAACCACCAAGAAATTAGGAAGCCTAGTGCACAAAGTAACCGAGCTGAAGTTTTGTATTCAGCCTGAACCATTTCCTCCTCAACGTGAGGCTGTGCAATTCTAACAGTGCCCAGCTGTACAAAACATTGGTCCCTCCAGGCCCTCTGCAAACTGCACATCAGAAATTACAAAGGACAGAAGCAATGGTTCTATAGCAAACTATTTACACATCTGTTTTACTGCCCTAGAAGCATCCTAGGTCATTGCAAGGAGACAGGAACAACCTGGGCCATCAATACTGGATAAAAAGTTGCTTTTCCATATATCCAGAAATAGGGAAGGGCATCAGTTATCTATTTTACTGTCCAGAAGCATCTCAGATTACTGTAAGGAGACAGGAACAATCGACGCCCTCCACACTGGGTTTGATAAAAGACAGTGACAGCTATAATAGAGTTGCAGACCCCAGCACCTTACCTCCAGTACTGAGTGGCAGAGGGTGTTTAGTTAGGAAGGTTTGGAGTCTCACTGTCAGTCCATTCTCAGAAACTGTGTTTTCCTACAACAAGACAGCTTTAAAACAGGTGATATGCAAAAAAAAGGCATTAACCTCACTATGCACAACATCCCTCGAGCAGGGTCCGAAATACATTTTCAGTGTAAAGGAAAACATCCCTGACGACAATTTGTTTGATTTTTCAAGTCTGCCTTATTACTACCACAGCTTTAGAGCTGTTCTTAAATCATATTGCAATCACCACAAGACTAGAAGGTTAGAACTACTATATTTGAGGAGATTTTCTGAAGTCATCACTGGTAAAGAAATATTTGATTATTTCACTGCTGCAGAGGCTGAGCAGAATTTCCTGTAGAATAGTCTTTTCCCAAAGCATTTTACACTCCAAAGGAACTTCTTAAAAGCAGAAAACCAGACTGCACACACAAACACTGAGTAAATGCCTCCTACACCATAATCTATCCATCTTAAACCTAAGACTAAACTGATTGCAAGGCAGTTCTGCCATTCTCAGCAAAGCCATTTTCTCTTGTGTGGAATTAGATGGTGATTGAGGTTGGTCACAGCTGCAGAAAGGAAAGCCAAGACTGAAGAACTGCAGAAGGTCCTGTTCATGCCTAACAACCAGGTGAGAGAATCACAGCATATTACGGACCTTGAAAGCTCATCCAGTCCAACCCCCCTGCCAGAGCAGGATCACCTGGAGCAGGTCATACAGGAACACACCAAGGTGGGTTTTGAATATCTCAAGAGAGGGAAACTCCACGATCAGAACATGAGATGAAATTCAGAATGAAATGATCCTGCCTGAGGTAAGCCCAAGCAACTCTTGTTTGGCACACAGACTGATAAGCTTTAATTTGACCACTACGCAGGGTAGAGTAATGGAAAGATATTTCTGTGGCAGTACCTGCTCAGTGCTTGGTCATGCTCAAAAAGCAAAGCAAATGTAAGGAATACTTAGGAAAGGAGAACAGCACTATGCAGCTATAAAAATCCCTGCCCGTCTCCTGAATGCAGTATGTGATTCTATTTTCACTTTAGAAAGGATACAGTAGAACTAGAACAGGTTAAAAGGAAAGGAACAAGAGCAGGTTCCATGCTGGGCATAGTTAAGCAGTTTAGTAGCTATCACTCTTTAAAAAGAAAGGATAACGAAGAATAATTTTTACAGCTCCCCTCAGTACTGCAATGAGCAGAGAGCTTAAAACATCCAAAGGACATGGTGACACATGACAGGACTCTGAAACACACTGCTTGTGTGAGGTTGTGGACACTCAAGATTTACATGTGTCCAAAAAAACAATTAGACTAATGCCAGAAAAAAAGGCAGCTCTGAAACATCACCCTTAAGTTTAGAATGTCCTTGAGTCAGACTTGCAAACAGCTGGGAGAAGGTTCTGAGGAAACGTCACTATACATCCACCTTGCTCTCCCAGCCTTCCCTACAAATCTTTTCTTGGAAAACATTGAGGCAGGACATCAAGCAGCACTGGCATGGCCATTCTTATTTGCCTTGCTTTTTTTCTGGCTTCACCAGTGATTTATTATTTCCTTGTTCTGAACGTTTAACTTTTCACCCAACGAAGTCTCCACTTCAGAAAGGCAGCACTAAGTAGCCTGAACTGCTCAGTATTTTTGCTTCAGTTGAGTGCATTATCAAATTCAATGCAGATAAAATTTACATTCCAGTTCCTTCATTCACTCAGCAGTAAGATTTGCCACACTTGGCATTTGTTGCTTTCCGGCGATGCAGAGCCTTACTGAGATGCGTGACTGAGAAAGCAGGCAAGTAGCACCATTGTGCTGCCAGTACCTCAACCTTAAGAACATTAAAGTTTGGAGCAGTCATTCCAGTATATCCATTCTGAGCAAGACTCACCTTCCTAGTCTTATTGATGATGTAGCTTGTCCAGATCCAGTTGCGTTTGAGATGCCCATAAAAGCTGGAATCCAGACCTGCAGCTCCTAACCCATCTCCAGGGATAGTTCCATCATCAACTACCTCTCGGCTGCCTCTAAGAGGAAGAGCAATCAAATGGACAGTGGTGATTTTCTGAGCTGCTCTTAGGTGATGTGTGTGCCATGAGCAAAAACCTTCCCTTGCACTCCCAGTTTATGTAGGGCTTAGCAAGAAGAAAAGAAGCAGAAATGCTCCTTCCCTTAACCTGTTCTAGCAGTAGCATGGCAAAGCTGTTACATGAAGTTTTCATCCCTGATATTTAATGTCTGAGCACTCAGTTTAAAGGCTGCATCCATGGCAACTTCATTACTGTTAACTAAGTTCCAGTGGCTGTGTTAAACTCTGTCCTCAGCACCATTCCTGCCACAGGCTAGGGAAGATACCTGCTCAGATGAGGAACTGTCTCAGGACAAGTGTGGGGAAAATCTTCCACAGAATTAAAAGGCAACTGGACCTCTGCATTTGCCACCCTGACTGTCAAGCACTGATCCCTCCAGTGTACTAACAAATGCACTACAGCTTGTTTAAGCACATATACAAGCTAGAGGCTGAACTGCACTTGCCATTGAGCAGCAAACCCAGAAATGGACTGGATAGGGTGGGCCAAGAGAACAAAGATGAGGATGACCTACGTGGTGTACTCCAGCATTGCACACTTGCGTTCCAGGTTGTGTTTATCCACTGCTGACTCCTGTTCCATTTCCATGTCCAGGGCAGTCTCCTCCTCTTGAAGATTGTTTCTCTTGGAACGAGGACAGCGAACAACTCCTAGACACATGAATGGTTTTGACTATCAGCATAAGGAGACATCCACCCATTTTCAATCCACCCTGCTATGGCAAACTACTGCTTCCAAACAGGGCCCTTCTCAATAAATCCTGCTACAGGGGCTAATGGTGTTCAGTTAATCTCCAGTAAGAGGCACTAACTTGGCCAAAACTGTATTCAGGGCAGAAGAATTGGGAGGCTGGCACCCTTTATAAGGAGGAAACATCAGCAATTGTGATACTCTAGGCATGGATCACAGCCTCTCTGACACTCCAATCCTTAAGAAACAGGGTGGCAGGCTGTGACTGCTGAAACACAATGTGAAGGTTTTGCACACCCACCACCTCTATGCTGGACATCAGAAGTCATGGATGGTTTCAGAGGCAAAACTCAGGAGTAGGAAGAGAATCCAATCTCTGGCTTACTGCTACTTTTTGGCTGCCATTGCTACAAAGACAGTAGGGCAGGCCTGGATCTCAGGCAGGTGTCTGATCTAAGGCTCAGTATACATTTAAATCCAGCAGAAATCAATTTTGTTTTCCAGCTCAACATGGCAAATACTGAACTGGAACACAAGAAAGCTTCCATAAAGATGCAAACTGGTGAATTTCAAGGCTAAAACTAACCATGGCCTGACCAGCCTGCACAAGCTGCAGTCACAAACAGAGCAGCATTTGACAGACAGGTAAGAAGCCTTTTCACATAACTGCTTCAACAGAAAAGTTAGACAAAATTACAAACAGATCCTTTTACCTGGCTGACTAAAGTACAGAAATACTGAACAGTGCTGTTTAGGGCTTCAGGAGGAAGATCTTATTTGCCATTTATTGCTTTATTCTGTGTTCTTCCAGCTGTGTATCTCATTAAAACATGTAAAAGGCCCAAACATGAAACTAAACTCCAAAACACCTGGGGTCCACAAACTTCAGCTTCCACTCTTCTAACTTGGGCTATCAATTAGAAGGCTTAGCTACATCTTCCCAAAGAAAAGGGATCTCTGTTCAGCCCAGTAGAGAGCTGTGGTGAAGATGGGCTTGTTACTCTTTTCTGAAAGGCTCTTCAACAAGTGGATTGAAATCTAACAGGGCTATTAGCAAGTTTCCCATCTCTGACAGGACACCAATTCTATTCCCATAGCACTGCTCTGAAAAATTGGAAGTGTACACTTCTGCTTCTTGGATCTCAGCTTCACAGAATTCATATGGACAGGACTTCCAGCTTTTTTTTTTTCTTGGATGCACCAGCCAAGGGAACAAAACAGAGCCTGCCTCAAGTTTTAGGGCAGGAGGAGGAACTGTGGTGTGAAGAGAATAAAGGTGATGGCATACCCAGAGGTGTGTTGAGGCAGACATACTGCAGGTCAAACCAGAAGCTCTCCACATCCTGCATGGTGTTCAGAGCGTACGAGCGCCTCTCAAAGGGGCGGCTGCTCTGAGCCAGGTTATAGTGAGGGTCACAGATGGTGGTGTCAACAATCACAGCATTTCTCTTCATGTACACAAAGACCTGTCAAATACACCATGTGTCAGGCTGCTGGGTGAAAACAGTTCAGACTGCCTAATCTGCAGGACACAACTCCATCTAGTTCAGGACTGTTTAGCATTTGCTCAGTCTCTGCTATTTCTGGGCAGTGTTCTGTCAGAGGACACACCTATCCCCACCCTGCTGCATTGTTATCCCAAACTTCCCTTGCCAGCCACCCAGAAAGCTCATTTCTAGATTTAGAACAGTTTATTTTCCCCCTTGTGCACAGGATATTCCAAGTTTCCACAAAGAGTGATTATTTCCTACAAGCTCTTACTCAGAATTTGAACAGATGTGTGGGGCCTAATTATCTTTCCTCTCACAAACTCTGAAGTTGGGACTGCCTTCTCCTAGGCATCTGTTCCCTGTGTATAACAAGGTGCAGATCAATGTAATTGTGTTACCCTGATCAGTGACTTTATTCTGTCAGATACCCAGTGCCTAACACCCTGATAGAAGGTGGCATGCTCATTTTTCATCACCTTGAACCTCCCAGACCACTGTGTGCAACGTTCAGCATGGCACATTTCATAGAACCCTAGGATGGCTCAGGTTGGAAGGGATCTCAGACATCATCTGCTCCAACTGCCCCCACATTATGGGCAGGAACAGCTCTCCACTAGACTTGGCTGCTCAAGGCCTCATCCAACCTGGCCTTGAACACCTCCAGGGAGGAGGCAGCCACAACCTCCCTGGGCAGCCTATTCCAGCATCTTACCACCCTCACACTGAAGAACTTCTTCCTAAGCTCCAGTCTAACCCTGCTCTGCCTCAGCTCCAAACCATCCTCCCTTGTCCTGTTGCTTGACACCTTCAGGAAAAGTCCTTCTGCTGCCTTCCTGTAGGATCCCTTCAGGTACTAGAAGGCAGCTCTAAGGTCCCCCTGGAGTCTTCTCTTCTCTATGCTTAACACCTCCAGCTCCCTCAGCCTGTCCTCACAGCAGAGCTGCTCCAGCCCTTGGACCACCTTTGTGGCCTTTTCTGCACTCGCTCCATCAGCTCTGTGTCCTTCTTATCCTGAAGACACCATAACTGGAGGCAGGTTTGGAGGTGAGGTCTCAGCAGAGCAGAGTCAAGGGGCAGAATCCTCTCTCTTGCCCTGCTGCCCACACTGCTCTGGCTGCAGCCCAGCACACAGCTGCCTTCTGGGCTGCATGAGGGCACTGCTGGCTTATGATGAAGTTCTCACCAATCAACACCTCTAAGTTTTTTCCTTCAGAGCTACTTTCAAACCACTCTGCTCCCAGCATGAATTTGTGCCTGAGGTTGGCTCAACCCAAATGCAGGACCTTGCACTTTGCCTTGTTGGACCTCATGCAGTTGGCACTGGCCCACTTATCAAGCCTGTCAACATCCTTCAGTGGTGTCTTTCCAAATGAGGAGGCAACAATTATCTGCACAACTTTCAGTGCCACTTGGATCTGGAGGTTTGCATAGAAATCTGAAACATCAGTATTTTACTGATGTAAAATTACCTTAAAGGAATCACAACAACCCCAAACCTTGCATTTGCTTCATTGGACAAATATCATGAAGATTAATGGCTACATTTATAAAATATATATAACTAAAAATTACCTGGTCTTTGTCTTGAAACTTCTCTGTTGGGCCAAACTGTATCAGTCCCATGTAACATAACCTTTGAAGGTTTTCTACCACAGAGAAGATGTACCTCCTGCAGCAACATCAGGAGCAGTACAGTTAGCACTCATGAAAACAGGAACAGTGACAGCACAAAACATGCCCTGTCCATGCAGCAACCTGCAGCAAACCCTGAGTTGTGCAACACTGAGTTTGAGAATTTCTGAAGTGGTGTTTTGTTGTTTGAACTGTCAGCCTATGGGAAATACAGAATTAGCCTGAAGCTCCAAATTCCCTTTCCTCAAATCAGAAACAGTACTTCAGCCAAAATCTAACTGAAATTGTGTTAGCAAAGGAAAAATAGTAACCAGAAATATCAAAAGTGAAAACGAATCAGACAAGGTCAGAACACCAGGAGATCTGCAGACACTTTTGTGTTATGAAAAGAAGACTTGAGTAACAAAACAGGAGTTTTGCTGCTAAGTGCTGAGTAAGGCTGATAAGAAGCCTTTGCATGTGCACAAGGAAGGAATTAAGCAGGGGATCCTGGCAGTGAAGGTTATGTGGAATTACTGCTCCAAGAAACTGCTTTCAGTTACTTATAGCTTTGGCAAAGCAAAGAGCACAACCTTGCCCACACTGTATACCTCCTTGGATGGCAACACTCTGAGAGCTTCTGGAAGCTTTTGCAAAATCTAGTCTTAGAGTTTGTCAATTTTAACTCACTAAGAGCTGTGCAGTTAAAAGGGAATTGTCTTTTGGCAGGAGTTTTCTCTGGGGCTCAGAGAGATGGTTTGACAAGCCTAGCAAACACTGAAGTAAATTTGGTTGAGCTAGAGGCAATGGTGGGCAGGGATCACTTGGGTACAGGTCACACTCCATTGCAGAAACCTATCAGATGGAGACAGCAATTTCCTGACATCACTATAAATCCATCCCTGGAAAAATGATGGAGCAGGTCCTTCTGGAGGGCATCTCAAGGCACTTGGAAGAGAAGAAGGTTATCAGGAGTAGTCAGCATGGATTTACCAAGGTGAAATCCTGCTTGACTAACCTGACAGCATTCTATGATGACATAACTGAAGGGTAGATTCAGGGTGACCAGTGGATATAGTCTACCTTGACCTTAGCAAGGCCTTTGATACCATCTCCCAGGCCATCCTAGTGAGGAAGCTCAGGAAGTGTGGGATTGAAGAGCAGACAGTGAGGTGGATTAGGTACTGGTTACAAGACAGAGTTCAAAGAGTGGTGATCAATGGTGCCAGGTCCATCTGGAGAGCTGTAACTAGTGGAGATCCCCAGGGATCAGTCCTGGGTCCAGTGCTGTTCAACACCTTCATCAGTGCCACTGATGAGGGGACAGACAGAGTCTGCTCAGCAAGCTTGCTGGTGACACCAAACTGGGAGGCTTGGCTGATAGAGCTGGAGGCTGTGTGGCCATCCAGTGAGACTTGGGCAGACTGAGAGCTGGGCACAGAGGAACCAAATGAGGTTCAACAAGGGCAAGTCCAGAGTCCTGCATCTGGGGAGGAATAATAAACTGCAGCAGTACAGGCTAGGAGGTGATCTGGTGGAGAGCAGCCCTGTGGAGAGGGACCTGGGAGTGCTGGTGGAGAACATCCATGGCACAGCAATGTGGCCTGCTGGCCAAGAGGGCCAATGGGATCCTGGGGAGCATTAAGAAGAGTGTGTCCAGCAGATANGTCAGCAGAGGCAACCTCAACTAGATCAGGTTGCCCAGAGCCTTGTTAAGCCTTACCCCGAGTATCACAGAATCAGCAAGGCTGGAAAAGGCCTCCAAGATCATCGAGTTCAGCCTATGACCTAACACCATGACATCAGCTAAACCATGCCACCAAGTGCCACCCACATCCAATCTTTTCTTGAAGACCTCCAGGGATGGTGAGTCCACCACCTCCCTGGGCAGTCCATCCCAGCACCTAATCTCCCTTTCTGTGAGGAAGTGCTTCCTAATATCCAAACTAAACCTCCCCAGCGCAGCTTCAGACCATGCCCTCTGGTCCTGTCACAAGCTGCCTGGGAGAAGAACCTGACCCTCACCTGACTACGACTTCCCTTCAAGTAGTTGTAGAGAGTGATAAGGTCCTCTTTAAGTCTCCTTTTCTCACCAGGGACAGCACCTCAACTACATCCTTGGGCAACCTGTTTCAGTGTTCCACTACCCTCATGGTAAAGAGCTTGTTCCTAACATCCAAAGCCTCCAACCATCCAAACCATTCCCTTAGCAATGGCTTTCCGGGGAAATGAACATGGTGCTGTGGATTCCACACATTCAAATCACTTTCTTTTAATGATGTTTTCCCTTCCTGTCTTCAGTCCAACTTCAATTTTTACAACTCCTAGCTGAGGAATGTCCAGCAACGGCAGACACGCAGCTGGGAGCAGGAGTAGAAATTGAATGGCATGTATGAGAGGCAGGAACTGTGAAGTGTGGCAGCTTCTGAAAGATTTATGAAGGACAGCAACATTTAAACTCTACTAAATTCTGAATTTAGCAGCAGTCAGGAGTGTGTTTTATATGGAAACAACATCCTGATGAGTTATGAAGGACAGAAGCTCCAAGTTCTCAAACACTGCCTGACAGTGTGCACGAATATTGTTTATTATTTTCTTATTACCATCTATTTGGGAGAGAAAAATACAATTTGGCAAGCTGTGCCTAGAAGACTGATGAGCCTTGTTTTAAGTAACAACATCCACTTTGACACAAACAGGAAATAACAGAAACCCACTGCTGTTTCTTCCCTTAGAGCCACTGACTTTGACTCATCTCCTTACCTTTTGTAGAGAAGCTGCTGCCGAATCGACCTTGGAAGGAATCTGATCAGAGTGTGCTTTTTGAGGGGATCATTTAAAAACTCTTCCAGCCCCTCCACCTAGAATGATTAGAGAAGTTAATCCAAATGTGAAATAGAATTACTTTAAACTTAATCAAAATGTGAAATACAGCTATAACCTTTCAAGTATCAAGATTTGCTGCCAGAACTGTCAACTGAAATATTTTCTAAGCTCTGTAAAATGCTTTAACATTATTCCTGTTAATCAATGAGGCAGGGGAGGCTTGGGAGACTGAAAAAGCTCTTTGCAAAATATGCATTTGCAGTATTACAGAGCTAGACATTTGTTTTGAGTGACTGTAAAAGCAACTACCTTTGTAGTAGAAGCAGCTATCAAGAACTAAAGTGTCTATCTCCAGTGCCTGGTTTTGTTCAAACAGACCAAGAAGATATTTGTTACTGCTTACAGGTACAGTTGCCATTATCAGACAGAATCACAGAATGTTACATGTTGGAAGGGACCTCCAGAGATCCTGGAGTCCAATCCCCCTGCCAAAGCAGGATCATCTAGAGCAGGTCACACAGGAACACATCCAGGTGGGTTTTGAAAGTCTCCAGAGTATGAGACTCCACAGCCTCTCTGGGCAGCCTGCTCCACCAGCACCACCACACCAAAGTTTCTCCTCAAGTTGAGGTGGAACCTCCTGTGTTCCAGCTTGTACCTGTTGTTCCTTGTCCTAACACTGAGCACCATCAAAAAGAGCCTGGCACCTTCATCTTGACACCCATCCCTCAGATATTTATAGACATCAATAAGATCCCCTCTCAGCCTTCTCTTCTCTCGACTAAACAGACAACAGCCCCAGGTCTCTCAGTCTTTCTTCACAGGAGAGATGTTCTAGCCCCCAGTCTTCCTCATAGCCCTCCACTGGACTCTCCCCAGTAGATCCCTGTCTCTCCTGAACTGGGGAGCCCAAAACTGGACAGCCCAGATCTGGACGCAGTATTCCAAGTGTGGTCTCAGCAGACCTTAAAGTAAACCGAGCATAATCCAAAAGAAGTACTATACCTTGTAGCTGACTTGCACTATCTGAACAAAGATTGAGAGAGGCAGGCAGAGAAGAATGTCACTAACAAGAGCCCATCCAAATCCAAACTCTCTGTGCAGGGGCAGGGGGGGTACAAAGCGCGTCCAGGACACATCATCCACGTACACTAGGAACGAGAAGAGTGGCTGAGATGCAGGCAGGGCACAGCTCACACTTACAGCAATGGCTTTACTCTGTTCGAGTAGAACACATTTGGCAGTTCACAGGCTGGAGATCTGTACATCTAAAATGACCTGAAAATGATCTAAGCCATTGATTTTCAATCTTTTCTTAAGTGGACCTCTACAGGGTTCTTTCAGTGTTGATGAGGACTCTGGAAAGGCAAAGCGCATTCAGCCTGCTATGTCTGCTCTTTTTCCTTAGCTTGCACAGACATTTCAGAGGATGCCTGAGAGCAAGCAGTATAATGAATTTTCTGTGTTCTGAAGCATGGTTATTGCACTTGCACTACCCTCCTAAGACTGTGCTGTTCACTTAGATTATCTCCTCCAAGACTTAACTATTCTTACAGCATTCTATAAAAAATAAAACCATTCTGGATACCCAATCCAATGATTTAATTTCCTATACCAAATAGCATGGAGAACAGTTTGTCAACTACATCTAATGCCTTTTTTTCACTTTGTAAGGCATGTAACTTGTCCTCCTTAAAACTTCCTTTTGGCAAAGAAATAGAAGCAGCAAAATTTCTAAGTTAGTGTAAGCAGTAATGCTGTAATCAGGGCTTCACTGTAGCCCTGTATCTACTGAAATGAAATCTAAAGCATTTCTGAAAGTTTATCCAAGGTTATCACAGAATGGTTTGGGTCAGAAGGAACCTTAAAGATCATCTAGTTACAATCTCTCTGGCATAGGCAGAGACACCTCCTCCTCCTATATCATCTTGCTCAAGGCCCCACCCAGCCTGGCTTTGAACACTTCGACTTGGAGCCTCCACAAGCAACCTGTTCCAGAGCCTTACCACCCTCACAGGGAAGAATTTCCTCCTAATGTCTCATCTCAATCCAGCTTCTCCCAGTTTGAAGCTATTACCTCTCAACTGTGTCTCTCTAGGCCTTTGTCAAAAGTCCCTCTTTAGCTCTTCTGTAGTCCCCTTCAAATACTGGAAGGCTGCTCTAAGGTCTCTTCACAGTCTTATCCTCTCCAGGTTGAACAACCCCAGATCAGAATTCAAATCCTACTCACTGAATTAGCAGCAAACTTTCCAGCTTTTTTCTCCCCTACTCCACTCTCCAGAACAATGTCCTTGCATGAGATCCCTTTCAACTGGAGACCAGGCCATTAATAACAGCTGTGTGTTTATTTCAACCATTTGTGTTCCTACCTCCATTTTTTTTTTCATTGAAATCTTACTGCCAAACACTTATGGCAGTTCTACACTGAACCATGCCCAAGTCTGTAGCAGTCAGGATGTGCTACCTCTTACCTGTTTGATTAGAGAGCTCTGCTTCAGTCTCCTGTGCAGAGATTTCAGGATTCACCTCAACTGTCACAATTTCTAAGGTCCCATCTGGTTGTGCTTCAATTACAGCTGCATTTGTGTCCAGCCTTTGCTTGCTGCCTTTTGTCTCACCGTCGCTACCTCCTTTTTGCTGTGTTTCATTTAAAGGGTGCCCATAAATTAAGTACCAGAGGAACATGTGCACCATTCTCAAACGGGGCATTTTGGGGAGAAAGCCAAGAGAACGCCCAAGTCCTGGAACTGTGAGGGAAGAAATAAAGAAAGGATTCACAGGATCACAGGATGTTACAGGTTGGAAGTGACCTCTGGAGATAACTGAGTGCAACTCCCCTGCCAGAGCAGGACCGTGGAATCTAGCACAGGTTGCACAGGAACACATCCAGATAGGGCTAGAAAGGCTCCAGAAAAGGAGACTCCACAACCTCTCTGGGCAGCCTGGGCCCTTACAGTCAAGAAGTTCTTCCTCATGTTGAGGTGGAACTCCTTGTGCTGTAGTTTACATCTATTGTCTCTTGTCCTACCCCAAGGCACAAGTGAGCAGAGGCCGTCCCTTTCTTCCTTGCCCACAGCCCTCAGATATTTATAGACGTTGATCAGATCCCCTCACAGTCTTCTCCACATTAAATAGCCCCAGGTTCTCCTTTTATGAATATTAGAAAGACAGTTAATTACTGTTTAACTCAGCCACTGAAGACTGAAAAAAAACCTGGCAAAATCATGAAATTCAACAGGTGCAGAATTTTGGATCCATAATAGAGAAGAGCTGGGTCTGGTTTTGTTTGTTTTTTTTTTTCCATTTATGTGTTACACAGAATAATAGGGGTTGGAAGGACCCTGAAAGGCCCTCTGGAGATCAATTAGTCCAATGCCCTGGCCAAGGCAGGTTCACCTAAGGAAGATCACACAGGAACATGTCTAGGCAGGTTTTCAATGTCTTTAGAATAGGATAAGAAGCTACCTCTGCAAGGATGGACAGTTGAAAGTAAACATATGTTACAAATATTAAGCTACAAATAATCAAGTAGTAATGAACGCAAACGCTCCAGTTTGCAGAGATAAGAAAGAAGCAGCAAAGCAAACAGCGGATAGTGAGATTGCTTGAATGTAAACCCCACTTCTCTTCTATAAAAGGAGAAAAAACCCCAATTGTATCTTAGGAGAGCCCAACATCTGAAAGTGACTATTCATACAAACAGGCAGAGCAAGATGCCATGAAACCCAGGGTCAGCTGTACCTGTAACTGGATGATAGTTTTTCAGCTGGGTGATGCCCATTTTCTCATCATTCTTCCCTGCCCGACTGTTGTCAGCTTTACCCGAGCTGTCTTGTGCTTCTCCCGAATCAGGAACTGCCTCTTGCCCCAGGTTTTCTTCCTCAGTTTGGTCTTGGGAGCTTGGTGTCTGGGGAACTTTAACCCTGTATTAAAACCACACAGCTTTTGGTAAAAGTTAAGCAGATTTCAATTCCTTTGCTTTCCTGACTTCAGGAGATGTGCAGCACCTTGCTCCATCTCTCTGCTTCCATTGCTCTGACTATATTTTTCTTTTCTTTTGCCTTTTTTGTTTTTAATTTCTTTTTTAAACTTTCCTCTGCCTCTCTTTGCACACTCCAGAGAGGCCAGGTTCCCCACATGCTACCCAGACCACGACTGCCACTTGCCTGTTTGCAGTGCTTGAATTGGAGATCCGGAAGCGCACCTGCTCGATGGCACTTTTGACAAGGGGATCGTTAGGGCTCACTGAAGGGTGCACAACAAACTCTACCTGTTCAGAGCAGCAGAAATCAAAAGCTGTTTATGGGGTGTGTGGCTCTTAAGCAGCTGCATAAACAGTCAGAGATTAACAGACTGGTTAGTTAACAGTAGCCAGGATGGATGGATCCCAGGAGGGTTTAAGAATTCATAAGTATGAAAACTGAGCAACCCGATATGGTGGAGGATGTCCCAGCTCACTGCAGGGGGGTTGGACTAGATGGCCTTTGGAGCTCACTTTCAAACCAGAGCCTATGAAAACTGCTGTTGCCAGTTTGTACTAAGCAAGAAGCCTGTGCCTATGGTCTCTGTACCAGCAAACAGTTAACTTCTCTTTTGCGAACCTCAGTATTTTGATTTTTAAGATCTGCAATATTTGGGAGACAAACACTTCAACTCACAAATATTAGGCTGAAAGGGACAACTGAAAAGCCCAGCTTCACAAGGCCACATTTACATGTGCTGTTCCTGATAGCACTGATAAGATCCCACAGGTGCTCTTCAGGAATTTTGCAGGGCACATTTCATAGAATGGTTTGGGTTGGAAGGGACCTCAGAGATGATCTACTCCAAAGCCCCTGCCTTGGGCAGGACAGCTTTCCCTAGCCCAGGCTGCTCAAGACCTCATCCAACTTGGCCTTGAACACCCCCAGGGAGGAGGCAGACACAGCCTCCCTGGGCAGCCTATTCCAGAGTCTCACCACCCTCACACTGAAGAACTTCTTCCTCAGCTCCAGCCTAACCCTGCTCTCCTTCAGCTTCAAACCATTCCCCCTTGCCCTGTTGCTAGACACCTCATGAGAAATCCCTCTGCAGCCTTCCTGTAGGATCCCTTCAGGTATTGGAAGGCAGCTCTAAGGTCCCCCTGGAGTCTTTTCTTCTCTAGACTGAACAAGCCCAGATCCCTTAGCCTACCCTGACAGCAGAGGTACTCCAGCCCTACAGTTATAATGACCAGCCCCAGCTTTACAACTACAGACACTTTACTTCCATGAACCTTGATATCAGTGGATTTTTGTTTCAAAAAAGATAGATCATGTTCTCCACATTTCAGCTCAGAAGCTAACTCACAATTTTCATATACTCCTGCCTTTCAGAAGGGGATTAACCAGAACTGTATTGCAGCCTGACAGTGCAGGGAGAGAACCATGAATTGCATAACTGATAAGCAGCAGAACCTCTCAGAAGGGAGATTCAGAGACTTTGATCTTTGGACTATTCCTTGGTCTCACAATTATCTGCAGCACAGTAATTGAAAGCACTAATCTATTTTTCACAGTAGCTTAGTTTGGGACATGTAGCTTCTGGGCAGCTCAGCTGTGGGTTCTGCTACAGAAAGTGAAGTCATCCCTACGATTTCCAGCCCAAAATATTTCAATAAATCAGAAGGTTGTGAGAAAAGCTGCTTCTGCTGCTAGGGTCTGTGCACTCACCTTTTTACTAATGCCATCCTGAATGACTGTGGTATGGTAGAGTCTGAGGAGCCCTTCTTGTGCAAGCCTCCGCACCAGGCGTATGATGGACTTCTTGCAGCATTTTGTGGAAACACCTTCTTGCTTCTCTTGATCCATGACCATCTTCTGAAGCCTGAAAGATGCAAACAACTCCTTGAATTTTAGGCAGTTTGCAGTATTGCTGGGCTTAAGCAGTTTGTTAGAGGATGTGGGGAGCCCTGTGCATATCGGCACGCCAGGACCTTGTGTACTGACAGAAGATGGATGGGGCAACCCTATTTGTGACAACAGAGTCCTTCCAATTGGGAAGCTGAGACTCCAGGGGAGCACCAAAATTTCAGTTTCTCTTTGGAGGTGAATCTTAAAATGCTGCAGGATGTTATAGTATCCAGGGAAGTTATTTTCAGTCCAGACAAGGGAAGTTAAGAGAGGACATAAAACCATACCACGCAGAACTGCAAAGAAAAGCAAACTTATAGGACCTTGCTAGAATCCTGGTGACCACTGATGGCTGCCATGAAGACAGAAGTCTCCACAGCCCATGACACAGTAACACATCAACAAGTTTTGAAACTATGAGGAAATAAAACTTAGGCAGCAGGGAAGTGCTGCATCTTATTGTGTGGCCCCAAGCACTGGCATACTGTGAGCAGAGAAGAAAGTTCTCTGATCTCAATTTATGGGACATGAGGCCACCAGCATCCTGGCCCAGATGAACAATAGTCTGGTAAGCAGGANTAACCTTAGTGATTCTACAATTCTATACAGCCTACTAAAACCCAATCAATAGATCACTTGTCTCATGAGGAGATCAGGGCTTTTCAGCCCCAAGAAGAGAAGGCTTCAAGGAGACCTTGTAGTAGCCTTCCAGTATCTGAAGAGGGCCTACAAGAAGGCCAGGGAAGGACTATTTACAAGGTCTTGTAATGACGGGATGAGGGGTAATGAGTTTAAAGTGGCAGAGGGGAGATTGAAACTGGATGTTAGGAAGAAGTTCTTTACAGCAAGGGTGGTGAAACACTGGAACAGGTTGCCCAGGGAGGTTGTGGGCGTTCCCTCCCTGGAGGTGTTCAAGGCTAGGTTAGATGAGGCACTGAGCAACCTGTTCTAGTGGGAGGTGTCCCTGCCTATGGCAGGAGTTGGAACTAGATGATCTTTGAGGTTCCTTCCAACCTTAACTATTCTATGATTCTATGACCTGCAGAGAGCTGTTCCTGCTTCAAAACAGCTGACTCAGTGTAACTGCAACCCACCTTCCATGTGCCATCCTCTCCAATGCTATATAGCAGGTTGAGAAGAGCCAAGGATGGAATAAGGCCATGGTCTGCCTGCTGAAGCAGAGCTTCTACCAGCACAGTGCCCCAGGCCCCCAGCAGCCTGCTCTCAGAGGCACTCACGTGAACAAGCTTTCGATCAGCCGCAGGTTGCGAACTGCTTCCACAATGAGATTCCTGCGCTTCAGCAGCCTGTAGGTTTCGTGAGACCTCTCCACGGCTACAGCTTTGGAACGCTTGTCCTTCTTCTGGCCACACGTCTTCTAGTGCACAGTATGGAGAGAGGAACAACTTCACATCAACTGTTCAGTGTCTCTGGCCCAATGCTGGTTCCTCACACAGCAGCGTCTGAGGTTGGGTGGTTTTATTTGCAACAAGCTAGTCAGATGGGGAGGATGTTCCCTCTCACAGGCACAGAATCAAAGCAGAAACTAAGATTTTCATGCTGTTAGATACAGAGGTTTATGCACTTTCCCTGTCAATCCCACATTCTGAGCTATTTGGACCTGAGCACTTTGGCCTGGACAGCTCAGTCCTGCAGCAGGGAAGTAACACAACTCAGATGTCAAAATCGTGGGCTCATTTTGTTCCTCCTGCTTTGGAGCAGACAGAGCAGATGATATGGAGCACTTGTGTGCACAAGCTGCCATTAAGTGCTAACATGCATTGTGTCAGCACAGGGAATCTGGAGAGCACTAGCCCACAACTGTACTTTGGACATCTACCCTCCTGCTTCCTGGCATAATTTTCACTTCTAGACAATGCAGCTGATACACAAATGTATTTGGAAATCAAATCTAAAAATCCAAAGCAGTCTCTCAAATGATTAAAACCCCTGTAGTTTGCAGCCTTGCTGTAAGAGTACAGGACTTAGCTCAGACAGAAAAACCAAGAAGGAACATGAAGAAATGTGACCTTACCTTAGAGTCTTCCAATTTGACCTCCTCCACCACAGACACATCTCCATCCTCATCAGCAGAATGAGCGCAGGTGGAAAGATTGGACTCCTGCGTTAGTGTTTCCAAAGTAGAATTCTCTCCTGACAGGTTGTCTGGGAGTTCATTGGGCTCTTCAACAACTTGAGGGGAAGACAGCTCCTTCCCCTGAGACTTTGCAGGCACTGTCTTTGAGCCTGGTTTAAGAGCAAACAGCCTTGCAATTATTCTGCTTTCACAGTTTCCTGTAACTGTTCAGCTTTCTCTCCACACAAAGCACTCCCCCACCCACCCAGGCACTGCTACACTTTTCACATACTCCTCTACCCTGCTGGAAGCAGAGGTTTGATCACGAATGACTGCATCCAGCCTCCAAAAGTGAACTCCCTGTCAGCAAGTAAGACTCCAAATCAAGAAGCCTCTTCACAGGCAGACTTAGAAGACCATGAAGGGCCAGATTAGCTTATCCAGAAACTGCTGTCTGGAGGAAGGAGAGATTCTGTCATAAAGATTCTCAGGTTCTGCCAGAAACCTGAGCTTTCTGTCTCAGAGCAGAATGAGAGTGAGGATTTGGTATCACTGCAAAGATAATCTCCCTTCTCTTGGAGTTCATCAAAGAAGCTGTAGGAACATTCAAGTACTTAAAGAAAATAAACAACTAAACCACCATATCCTCTTTAAAATATGTCCCCAAAAGCCTGATAGTTTTCACATTAAGACATTCCAAATAACTGAAAACAATAAATAAAGCAATTGGGTTCAGGAGAGAAGACAATTTTGTTACAACATGCTGTGGGTCAAGCCATCCCAAGTCTACTGCTGCTTCAAAGTGATCAGTTAGTGGCTAACCTGCTCTCAGACAAGGAGTCAGCATCACTGTGTATGCTCATCTCACTTGAAGGGCTGCATCAGTAGAACACAGAAACATAGAATGGTTTAGGCTGGAAGGAATCTCAGAGATTATCTACTCCAAGCCCTCCGCCATGGGCAGGGACACCTCTCAATTAGACTTGGCTGCTCAAGGCTTCATCCAACCTGGCCTTGAACACCTCCAGGGAAGAGGCAGCCACAGCCTCTCTAGGCAACCTATACCACAGTCTCACCACTCATACTGAAGAACTTCTTCCTCAGCTCCAGTCTAACCCTGCTCTCCCTCAGCTTCAAACCATTTCCCTTTGTCCTGTTGCTAGACATCCTAGGCCTTTGAAGCCTTCTGTAGGATCCCTTCGGGTATTGGAAGGCAGCTCTAAGGTCCCCCTGGAGTCTTCTTTTCTCTAGGCTGAACAACCCCAGGTCCCTCTGCCTCTCCTCATAGCAGAGGTGCTCCAGTATGTGAACAAATACATTTTTCTCAGACTTTTAAGGCTCAGTAGGAGAAATCTGCAACTGAAAAAAAAACACTGTTAAAAGGGGAAGAATTTTTCTGTTGCAATTGAAACTGTGAACTGGCTGGGCTGTCAGCTCCTGTGCTATCTCCCACACCTAGGATGCCATTTACACATGCAAGGGAATGAATGGGTGTGTTTGAGTGAGAGTCACAGCCCACCCTGTTCCTTAGTGAGGAAGAAATTTGGTATTTCAAAAAATAAAAAGCACATTAAAATCTCTTCTCATGCCTTCGAGGACTTGAAAAGCTAAAGTTCCATCAAGATGGAAGGTGTCCAGAGAAGGGCCATGAGGATGATCAGAGGGCTGGAGCACCTCTCCTGTATTAGGATGGACTCAGAGAGTTGGGGCTGTTCAGTCTGGAGAAGGGAAGGTTCTGAGACCTTGTTGTGGCCTTCCAGTATCTGAAGGGGCCTCCAGGAAAGCTGCTGAGGGACTTTCTAGGATGTCAGGTAGTAATAGGACTGGGGGGAATGGAAGAAAACTAACAGTGGGTAGATTCATATTGGATGTTAGAAGTTCTTCACCAGGAGGGTGGTGAGACACTGGAACAGGTTGCCCAGGGAGGTGGTGGAAGCCTCATCCCTGGAGGTGTTTAAGGCCAGGCTGGATGAGGCTCTGAGCAGTGTGATCTAGTTTGAGGTGACCCTCTCCATGGCAGGAGGGTTGGAACTAGATGATTCTTGAGGTCCCTTCCAGCCCTGACAAATCTATGATCTATGGTGCTCTCTGATGGACACAGCCTGAGCTGTAAGGTATTTTGCAAACCAGAGCCCATGACAGATACTGTCTCAGTTCATCAGAGAACATTTAAGGCAGATAGAAAATTTAGCCACAGATGCTGTTTCTCTCAGCAGCTTAAGCCAATCTGACTGCTATCTACCATGGTCTCCCCAGTTTTAGTCACACAGTCCTGCCTCCTTCCTTGCCAAAGCTCTGGCATTTGTCTGACCCCCTGCTGAACCATTTCAGCCCTTCAAGTCACCAGAAAAATATCTGAATACCCGAGGGGCATACACAGTGTGTGAGCCCCTTTCATGTACATGCAGAAAAGGGGAGAAATGACACAGGGGTAGGTGAGGAGAAGCTGACAGTCAAATACCAGACAACACCTTAGCCCTAAGAATCTCCAGAGATTACCACACCCGCGGTATTCCAAAACAGATCTCTTTGGGGGGAAAGAACATCAAAAAAGTGTAGAAATAATCAAGTGTAAAAATAAACGTGTCCAAAAGTTTACTGGAAGCTAACAAAAGGTGATTTTTCTCTTTAAAGAATGGATCCATACGAAAATTGCAAGGTTCTTCCCAAGTGTCAGAGTCACCACCTACCTTTAGCTGGTGTTGACTGATGGCTGTTACCTCGGAAACTTGATTTCAACAGAGAACCAGAGCTGGCCTTCCGACTTTTTCGTCTCTTCTTGCCATCTTTACCCCCTTCTTCATTGTCAGACTCTGAGACTAAAGCATCATCTTCTCTAGGAGATACATCTTCCGCAGGCAGGGAATCCTCTGGCACCAGAGCCAAGGTAACTGTGGCTAACTGCTCACTTCTGGCCTTCTCTCTCTCGAACTGACGGTTAAGGTCACTCTGCTCCGCAAAAATGTAGGATATGTACTTTGTTGTCCTCTGCCGACCCTCGTCCTCCATAAATCCCTAAGGAAACAGCTGGAGGTTATTTTACCACCTCACTTACCCATTCTTGCAGTCTGTTTTCCAGCATCAAGTGGGAAAAGTCTCTAACTGTTCTTGTCTCTCATCTAAAGATACCATGTGAGTCTCCTCTTCTCTAAGCAATAAAAAATGTTGACCAACCTTAAAACAGACAGAACTCAAAAGAAATGCCATGTTTGGAATTAAAAAAAAAAAAAACTAAATCTGCATTACCTGCATACTGGAATGCAACACCTACACTGTGTGGGATGGAAAAGAGCTAAGGAAGAGCAGCCTCTGTCTGTTCAGACAGGAAACTTCCTTCAAAAAAAAACATTCTGTGAAATAACTGCAATGCAGAAGTTCCCAGAGTGAATCAGACCTCAGTGGAACTCCTGTTGCTGTTGCTTCCTACAAGAGGTGTTTTCAGCTATCTAGAAACTTGATTTCATCTTCACATCTGAATTAGGAACAAGCAGAGTTTGATTTTGATTCTACAGAACTTTTTACCCAATGACAAGATTTTCCTAAAAAAAAAATGTTTTTGCTGGGGGAAGATGGACTTTGTGAAAAGGGGCAGGCTGAAGGAGAGTAAGTTAGGACTGGAGCTTAGGAAGAAGTTCTTCAGTATGAGGGTGGTAAGACTCTGGAATACACTGCCCAGGGAAGCTGTGGATGCCTCCTTCCTGAGGGTGTTCAAGGCCAGCTTGGATGGGGCTTGGGGAGCTGCGTCTAGTTGAGAGGTGTCCCTGACCATGGTGGGGAGTTTGGAGTAGATGACCTCTAAGGTCCTTTCAACAAAGTCATTCTATGATTCTGTGAGAGAAGTGACAGCTGAAATTGTCTTGCTCAAATGAAGAAAACATCGAAATATCCAGAAATATGCATGGTCTGCTGATTAATTCCATAGAAGGAACTGAAGTTGCCAGAACTGAGTGGCGTTTTCAAAAAGCAGAGGGACTCTGACAAGAGCCTGCACTACAGGATTTTCTGACAGGAAAAAAAAACCAAAGCAAAATGGCTCTTTTGAGATGAGAGACACTAATGTTCATTTCCACAAAGCAGCAGCTCCCAGGTCACTTGGATCACTACTACTGCCAGAGGATGACTTAGGGAGTGGTTGAGAGCAGCCAAAGCAGGGGTAAGGGCAGCTTCTCTGCCCTGACTCTTTTTGGAGGGCAGACCTGCATGTGCCACAGTGTTTCTCTGGAATGCTATGAAGCAGCATCCAGCAGAATCCCACCAGCTGGTTTCAGTAAGCATCTGAATTATTTTATTCTTACCTTGACAGCTTTGTACCTCTCCAGAAGGCGACAGAGCATCCTTGCTTCTAGCTTCCCCACATTCATAGCCACGCGAATTTCTGCCTGAGATATACCTTTGGTTCCTCTGCTTTCAACTGTTTCAGAAAGGAAAACCAGAATACAGCTCAGGGAAGTCTGACCAAATTCTAGATACATCTAGTTGTAGGCATGTTCATATCTGCTTTGAATAACTGCACATATTAGAAGGGAAAATTTCACCTTCCTTACTAACAGCTAAAGACATTTTCACAGATATATACAACATACAGCCAAATGCAGCCATAAAGCACAATTGCACATGAAACAGTGGCACAGCAGAATGAGGTCTGTAGACAATAACTTCACAGTCCAGGTGACCAAGAAGGAAATAGCATCCTAGGCAGTTTCAGAAAGAGTGTGACTAGCAGGACCAGGGAAGACACTGTCTCCCTCATTCTGCACTGGTGAGGCTACACCTTGAGTAATGGGTTCAATTTTGGGACCCTCATTCCAAGGAGGACATTCTGGTGCTGGAGCAGGTCCAGAGAAGAGCAATAAAGGTGAGGAAGGGTCTGGAGAACAGGGCTGGGGATGAGCACCTGAGGGAACTGGAGTTATTTAATCCAGAGGAGGCTGAGGAGAGAGCACCTGCTTCTCCAGAACTCTCTGGAAGGAGGTTGGAAGGGAAGTAAGGATTGGTCTCTTCTCCCTAATATCAAGTGACGGGACAAGAAAAAATGGCCTCGGGTTGCACCAGGGCACGTTGAGATTGGACATTTTAAGCACCTGACTTGGTAGAGCCAGTGGTTGGACTTGATCTCAAACAATCCTTTCCAACCAAAATGATTCTATGCTGCTATGACAAAGCCTAGGGGTACTTTTCCCCTCAAGCTAATTTTTCCATTAAGGTAGAATCATAGAATGGTTTGGGATGGAAGGGACCTCAAAGCTCATCCAGTTCCAACTCCCTGCCATAGTCAGGGACACCTCCCACTAGAACAGGTCACTCAAGGCCTCGTCCAACCTGGCCTTGAACACCGCCAGGGAGGGAGCATCCATAGCCTCCCTGGGCAACCTGTTCGAGGTAGGAAATGTAGAAAAACAGATAGAAAAAGAAGGGTTTTATTCATCACCCTTCCTCATCCCACCACAACATCCTGTTCCTACCATGCTGGGTTTTGGTGCTATTGAATTGTTTCTGTATTGAAGCTTTTTGTATAGAAGCTTCTAGGGAGGACTAACAGGTGGCAGTGCCTAGGGCCCCAGTCTAATCTGGATAGACTTTTTCATGGAAAAGATGAGCTTGCGAGCAATCAGAACTGAAAACCCACCCAAATACACCTTTCTTTCATGTATACAAGGAGTAAGAAGGCAGTGGGAAAAATCTTTAGCATGTCTGACTACAGCACCTACTTAGCTCATAGGCCTGGGTGAGCATGTCCTTTTCACAAATAATATCCACAGACTCAACAACTTTTGTGATGATCTCCTCTTCATCATCATCATCTTCCATTTTCTTCCGAAATTCCTTCAGTAATTTAAGGCAACGGACCATGACGGCAGTCCCTGTGGACAGGAGTGTGAATAATACCTCTTAACAAAATGCAGAGTGGGTGCACAGCTTAAACCAGCAGCACAAACGAGTGGCAGTGTGATGGGTAACAAATGACTAGAGACAACTGCTTAGCTCTAAGAAAGCTTTGCAACACCTTCGCCCTGTGTAGGAATCTGTCAAAATACTGACTAGCGGAATTTTTGAGGTGCTCCAAAGATTCATGTTGACATTAGGACTGTCCAATGCAGTGGTTTGTGAGGGGAAGGGAAAATGCTGCAATTACAGGAGAAATTTCAATAGCACAAATTAATCAGTGGAAAGATTAAGTGCTGATCCTCAGTGTTACATCTTCAGAACACACATCTGACTGAGATGCCACTCACAGGGCACACAACCACTCCTTTTTTTCCTACACGCTCAAAGCATTTTTAACTTTTCCACAAATGCAGGTCATGCAGTGAGAGAAAAGCACACATTTGAAGAGACAGAACCTGTACAGTAAGCCACCTGGTTGCAGAAATATTCCTTAAGACAGGCTTGACTTCCCTAAGTCATCAAAGTGGACACCTCTTGGTGGGGCCTTCCAAGTGCTGCTGCAAGCTCCCAATATTTAACAATCTCAGAACCTAAAAGAGCTGACAGTTGCTCTACCTGCTTCTACATTTCCATGCATGCATGTTGGAGGAAACACACACCAAGCAACTAGCATCCAGAGGAGGAGGATCGAATAGAAGTGCAACCCCACCCAGCAAGCCCTGCTAGCTTTGAGTGTCACCCAGCTCCTGATGAACAACTGAAGAGAGCAGCAGTAAAGCAGAACCAGGTTACTTTGCGCTGTCAGCTTATCAAGGGGCAGTGATTCAGCAGCTGCTGCAGTAACCGGTTCAGCCTGCAGCAGTGGGTGGCAACATCTACAGCCACCTCTAACCCTTTGCTACAGCCCCGCTGTGAAAAACACCAGGTAAAAGCTTTAGTTGAAGGCATCAAGGTTTCAGCTGATGATTGCTATCCTATGGATATATATGACCAGGGACTGAAGCCTAGCTGACGTGAAGCCAGTCCACAGTAACTTAACCCTCTGAGTGAGCTCTAGATCCGATGATTCTGTTATTTTTCCTTAGTCTGGATCCTTTCCCTGCCAGTATCTTTAGATAGTGCTTAGGATAGTCATTAAGTGCTGACATTTTGGCAGGGCTGCAGGCACTGTTATCATGTCCTCTCCATTTCTACAGCCCATTAATTTTCACTTGTAGCAGTATTTCAATAGAACAAAAAAAAGAAAAAAAAACCCCAAGCACCCAACCCCAAAACCCCAATAAATAAACCAGTTCCTTTTACTTCAGCTCCTGCTGCCCAATAATGTGCTTCCCACAGCAGATGCTCTTTGGCTTCATCCTCAGTGTGTCCCACATAATTCTATCTGCTTTCCTGTATAACTCCAGAGATTAAACTATCTTGATCTCTGAAGAAAACCAGCTATTATTAATTCATCCTGCTTTAATACCTAGCGATTTTTAAGGCATTTTTGTGGATTTTCAGCTTTTACTTCTCTAAGATGGAATTATCATTCAAGTGAAACATTCATTAGGTGGCATTTTTCATGACAAACTTAAGAAGTAAATGCAGCTGCCATTGTGCCAATCTCTGATAAAACATGAACCATCTACTGCCTTGGAGATTACCACTATGTTTCTAAATGGATTTGCGTTTTTGTGTCTTCTAAGTTAATACTTTAATTGGAAGTTAGATGGTTTTACTACTGATTATGAAATTTAAGTTTTAGGAATACTATCTAGGCTTCTGGGTTTGATTTCCAAGTGTCTTTGGCTGCTTAGAACACCCTCAAAACTCAAGTCAATATGAGGAGGTATAAACAAATGTAACCTGGTGCAATTCTACTGAGGAGGAATTGAGGCTCTAGGGCTGCATCAATGCCAGTGCTAAATGGTGTGACTGAAGGGCTGCCAGTCATACAAGCCACTCTCTGTTGAGATTCTTGCTCAAACCAGAAATGCATTAAATTTGTACAACACATATTTTGTAGGGCCTGGATGGTACTTTCTCCCACAAAATGTATTGCCTGCTGAACTATTCTGTAACACCTTTTTAGGATATTTGATGTCTTTTTGAAATGGTGAATTGAAATGAATTCTCCTGTGTAAAACCCCTGATATTCTTACAGGAAAGAGGTGGACCTGGGGATTTCAGGCCAAATGAACTCTTTCAGTTGCTCCCTTATTTATTTTGTACAATGTGGGTGATTTCTCACTGCACCATGCTAGATGTTGTACCTGCTTGTGGCTGTTGCTTCTCTTTGTTCACAAAGCAATTTCCCTCTGGAGACTTCCTCCCCTAGATTTAAAAGATTGGAAGGAATTGGTTGTCTTAACAAGAGCCTTAATCCAACTCCATGCAACTGGCATTCACTTTCATCTTCTCAAAGTTCTGTTTTTCACTGGCTCTTTCAACTTCATCCTTTATCATCACTCTTATCATCACGGACTCTGTAACTTGCAATGTTTAGCTCATACCAATTTATTTTTTTTCCCATAAACAATTCACTACATCTCTGAAAAAAAAAAAACAAACCCTGTTCATCTTCTAATACTGCTTCCTTTTCAACCCCTGCAAATCTGCCTCTTAGGATTTCTTGTGAGTAACCATTTGGTTTAGATTTCCTTAAGCAGCAGCCTTAATTCCACTGGTGATACTATCTATCCTTCCTCACACCTTCTATTATTCTCATAGTTTTATCTGCACCTTTCCCTGAGAGTAGCTGCTTTCTTTTGTTCCCTTTCTCCATGCAGTTCTGCTCTCTTGTCTTTTCACTACATGGTGGGAAGTTATCAGCAGTTCTAGCCAAGCTGTTAAGTTTGAATTGAAAGCTGGTTATGCACTGAACTTTCAGTGAACTATGGCTTTTCTGAATAACAGCTGCTGGCTACCTTGCCTACTTCAAGACTTCCAAGGTGGTGTTGTAGGAGCTTACTCTCCTTGTTTGATATGAAACGTTGCAGATGAATTTTGCTTTCTCATGACTTTCATCAGAAGTCCTGATTTCAGGAAAGGCTCTAAGACAGTCTGTCTCTTTAGATTATTTCCTAACAGTCCTTTCTATTTGAAATCACTTAACTGAAATTTACTGGTGTTCTGGAGCACTCCAAAGTCCTTCCTTCTCACCCCACCCAGCCACGGGTTTGAATGAGGAGAAGGCATGAAAACTGCTTCCCCGCTGCACTCCAGGCTTGAGTGGGGAACAGCAGCAGGTGCCTTTCCCCACACATGTGCTGACCTGTGTGGAAGCCCACGCTGGGAATTGGGCTGGTGGTTGGCTGGGTTTTCGTGCTCAGTATAGATTGGCAAATGGACACCTTGTCTAGAAAAGGATAAATAGAGCAAGGGAGAAGGCATGAGGTTCCCACCTTGAACGAGTTCCTGCCTTGACAGAGCTCCCATTTAGGACCATAGGATGGCTCCTATCTTTTTACATGGGTCTCAGTGTTGCACTGTCCCTGCCTTTGGATGGTTCTCCCCACTTCTGCACCACTGTGCAAATTTGCAGGNATTCCTGACTCAGCCATGTTAATTCCCTGCCTCTGCAACAACTGGCTTGCCGCTCAACTTCAGCCAGAAAGGGCAGCAGACTGCTCTTTGCCCCTACTCTCTGCAATGGCTTGATCAGTCCATTACAAGTCACAAACACCTTACATGGTTGTACACAGTGGTCACAGTAGTTGGATTACAGTCAGACTCCATGATCTTAAAGGTCTTTTCTAGCCTACGTGATTCTATGATACACTGATACACAACAGAACTGCCTGCACCCACTTCTTCACCTGGAACAAACACTCTATTCAATGGGCTGCAGTGTTCCAGCTTCAATAAACACATTTCTCCACCTAACTGCATAAACAGATTTTCACTTAGGTGTCTTTTGAGATTTGAAGCTTACACATAGAATGGCACCAATGTAATTACACCAAAATAAAGCAACAATATGGTGATACCTACCTTTCTTTGTTTTGTAGGGTCCTCCATTGGGGTCTATATCTTGTAAAGGGACAGATACTACTTTGGCTAGGCCAGCATTCATCATATATTGATATAGGCGTTTGAAAGTTCTCTCACAAAGACCCTAATGCAAAGAGAAAAGCCAAAAGTCAATGTAGGCCAAAAGTCTCACCTGTAGTTGACTGGCATCAAAGACATTTGCACCACTGCCTATTCTTAAAACACATTTCTGTGTAGGATATCAAAGAAATCTTTAAAACCTTCTAGGGCAGACCCCAGTAAATCATGAGACGCTTCTGCAGTGTGTCCCGCAGCAACCAGGACAACCAGCACTGTGCAAGAACTGCATGAGGACATTCACTGACAAAACCTCACTGAAGCTGAATCAAACAGAACTCCTCCTTCCTTATCACAAACAGCAGCTTCATCTAGTGGATTTTCAAGATCCCTCTTTTGATGCCCTATTCCAAGTTTTTGTGCAACTTTAAAACACAGGCAGCATGAGTGAGTGTCTTTGATACTAATCATCTAGATTCTACATCAGTGATAACTGCAGAGGAATGACCCTCACCAGCTCTTCCCTCACGTGGCTTAATGTTTCTGTCCGGTTTGAACGAGCATTGAGCATACTTGAGACCTTCTCCATCAAGATATCATATTTGCTCCTCCTAACCAAGAAAAGAAAATGATTTTACATTTAAGTAACCACGTAACTTTATAAACATGAGTTGCACCTTTACAGACTTGCCAGTGACTTGAGAAAGTATGCTGAAGTGTTCTCAGGTTGGTTTATGAATTACAGTTTTCTTTTCCTCCTGTGAATAGCACATACGAGAATGTGTCACTACAAGGAGACACCAATTAAGGTCAGGCTGTTAATTCACTGACAATCCACAGAAGCACAAGTTCTAATCATAAAGCAGAAGGCAAAAATAAAAAAATCTCTTAGAAATGTGTTTGATGTTAGAACAGTTCTGGAGCCCCCAACATGGGAAGGACATCAAACTGTTGGAGCAAGTCCAGAGGAGGCCACGAAGATGATCAGAGGGCTAGAGCAGCTTTGCTATGAGGACAGGCTGAGAGAGTTGGGGCTCTTCAGACTGGAGAAGAGAAGGCTTTGAGGAGACCTTAGAGTAGCCTTCCAGTATCTGAAGGGGGCCTACAGGAAGGTTGGGGAGGGACTATTGACAAGGTCTTGCAATGACAGGACAAGGGGCAATGGGTTTAAACTGGCAGAGGGAAGATTTAGACTGGATGTCAGGAGGAAGTTCTTTCCACTGAGGGTGGTGAGGCACTGGCACAGGCTGTCCAGGGAGGTTGTGGCTGCTCCCTCCCTGGAGGTGTTCAAGGCCAGGTTGGATGAGGTCTGGAGTGACCTGTTCTAGTGGGAGGTGTCCCTGCCTATGGCGGGAAGGGTTGGAACTAGATGATCTTTGAGGTCCCTTTCAATCTGAACCATTCTATGATTCTGTGATTAGAGCTACGTCAGGAAGAGACAGGCTGCTGTAGGCAGATGACAGTCACTAGAATACCCACATTGTTTACAGCTCTAAGACGGTAAGTTTTAAGCTGTTCAAAATTTAGAGGAGGATTTAAAGAAATTGAGAGGAGTCAATACCAGGATTATTTGATGGTTCTGTGAAAACAAAACTTCATCACAGTAAAAAGTCACAGTCTACCCAGGAGATCATTAAAAAATCTGAGTGGCACTTACCTGTCAACGTGAAAGCGGGTCAGAAGTAGAAGAATTGAGTGTTGCTGTGCTCCACTTGGTAGTTTTATGACATGGGACTGCATTGTTATGAGACCATTTCTGTCCAATACTCGTCGGTGATAATGCATTTTCCCAGCATCCACCCTAAAGAATACATGGCAAAATATCTAAAGGCATAGGAACTGCTGCAGAGGTCCTAATTAGCCAGCATCCCAAAATACTTCCCTTAAATTACTTATGTTGTGTTTATTTACAAAGTGATCATCTCAAAAATAGGATGTGCAACCTGTAAAAGTAGTTTTCCTAGTTAATTCAATTAAACAGAGAGAAACCCCTCTGGTTTTCACTTGCACACTCACACTGACAGATATGGTTTACGTGACAGCTTATCAATGTTTTGCATCTCCAGGCCTTCCTTCTCCAATTTCTCTTTCCAACTCCTGGCTTACACCACAATCACTGCCCTCCTTGGAATAGCTCTGGCACTCACCTCACCCCTTGGTGAGCTGACTCAGGCCACTGAACTCACAGAAAAGTATCCACAAAGGATTTTCCCTCCACTACCATCATCTCAGATACCTAAAAGAGCTTCCTAAGTGGCAAAAAACAATGTCACTGTGGTTGGCAAGCTACATATGCTTCATCTCCTAAAAGCAATGAATCCTTAACAGCAATAGTGATATTTTCCAGCACTGCCACACAAACCCAGACATTCCTAGGAGGCTGTGTAATGCTTCTCCATCTACAAAATACATGAACTAGTGTGGCAGCTACTAACTCAGCTCAGAGAGAGGAAGCTGTTGCATGGGGCAAATGCTGGAGTCAAAATACGGGCATTTATAACTTGGGCAGGATGAGATGCTTACTCTGCAGCTTAGAAAACGAAATGGAAATCATCATTTCATCCCAGATTTGAAGAAAACATGGTTTGGAGAAAGCGAGAACTTCCACAGATTAGAAAGTTGTGTACTGACCCAACAGACAATCTCTGTTGCCATGAGAAAATGTCTGAAAGTATAATGAACTCAAGAAAGAGAGAAGAATACTTCTAGAACTACAGGCTTCAGGGACCATGTGCTCCTGGAAGGGAGTATGATACACTAACAATACAGATCAAAGTTTAAATCATCACACAGGAATTCTCAGGTGGACAGATCTTTGAAAGCAACTAGCAAAAACTTATCAACTTTGTTTTAACTCATAGAGCAAGACATAAACTTACTTGAAAGCTCCACTGTGAAGGTCCCTCTGAAGTTCTCCTTGCCACCTAGCACGACCTAAACGCTCCAGTATACAGTAGGAGAAGTCAGGGAGTTTTAAATCAGGGTCCCCCTGCCAGCCTATCAAAGCTCGATACCGCTGCTCTTGGGAAGCAACAACGACCAGTTTCTCTCCCCATCTAAGAAACAGAAGGGAAAGAGGCAATTTATTATTAGTTCCATTCAAACCAAAGAGGTAAATCCTCCCCCTGCCAGACACCACTCAACAGAACCTGCACAAACTGAGTGACACCTACATTTTAAAACATAAGCTATAAAATGTTAATGCTAAATATAAGGATTTCACTCACTTTTCAACAACTTCTACATATGTATAACAAGGCTGCAAGTCCTCTCTCCTTATCTGATCAGTGATATCTACTCTCTCTTTAAAATATTGACAGGAGCCCTGTATGCCATCTTTGTTATCCAAAACCATGTGGACAGGATAAATATCATCTGCAGGAACAGGATCCCTTTTGGTTTCCACGACTCCTGTTTCAAGGTCTGTTTCTTCGTATCTGAAATAAAAGCAGAGAGCCAACACTTAACTACATAATGGGAATTTTGGAATAGAAATGTAAAAACCCCAAACAATGCTGACACCTCTGTGAAAAATCTTGGGAAAATTAAACTGCAGGACTGGTAAAACACAACACTTCAGTACAGGTCCCATGCAGAAAAAATCAAGCTTCGAACCCACATTGCCATGCCTGCCACCAGCGGCGTTCCTTCAGCAAAGCCTAAATGGCTCCACAGAACGAGCCGAGGAGGCAAGGACTACCGGAGAGCCAGACCCGATTTACCGCCGGCTGAGAAGCCAGCCTTCGCGGATCGCCTTGCGGGGTACCCGGCCCGGCGGTAAGGGGGGCGCGTCCCGCCGGGGCGGCCCTCACCGGTCGTGCAGGCGCAGCGGCGGGCGCGGCCGCGGCAGCAGGTAGAAGCGGACATCGGGCTGTGCGCTGAGCGCGGCCCAGAGCAACTGCTGGGTGGCCGGCTCCAGCGGCAGCGGGAAGGGTGGCAAGCGAGTAGCCAGGCGCTGCCACAGCGCGCTCGGCGTGACGCCGTCCAGCCCCTCCAGGGCCACCTCGTCCAGCAGCAGCCACAGCGCCTCCATCCCCGCCACCTGCCGCCGCTTCCGGGCGGCGCGCCGGAACTGACGTCACGGCCGGGACCGTAACCAAGGGAACGCTCAAACAGGGCAGCGGCCGTGCGGCCTCGTCCGACCCAGCCTGTTTCTGGACTGTTGCGGGCGTTTTGCCTCGGCTGTCTCCTTAGCCCGGTGATTGCAGGGGCACGGCAGCAGGGAGGTCAGGTCCGAGCCTGAGGCACTGCTCTGCCGTCCAGGAGAGCTGTTAGCTCGGCCACAAGGCCGCGTTATCTCAGCGAGGGCGTGGGACGGGGCAGTGTTTTAGCAGAGGTACTCTGCAGTCGGTAAGACATCAAATACGGAGTTCTTTCTTTCTTTTTTTCCCCCCCTTTCTCTGAGGAAAAAGATACTTGTGGTAGGCGAGTTTAAATTTCCGAGTGTGTAAGAGGGCACCCTGCTCCAACTTCTAGCAGCCGCTCAGAGGTACTTGGTGGGGCTTGTTTGAAAAGGCCTTACTTCTTGAAAGGCAAACGAGGTAAAATCTGTAAACACTCTACAGGTATACAGCCTTTGCAGTGAATAGGTTCTAGAATTAACTGACCTTGTGAACAGAAGCAATTGAGGAAAACTTGAAACAGTTAAGCTCTGGCTGTTCCCCTTTTAGCTTCTGCCCCAGAACTGTTTGTCTGTTGTTGGATTATAAACTCTTTGTAGTATATGCCTTTTTTTTTTTTTTTAATTTTTTTTTTATTGCCTTTAGGCTCTTCAGTGCATTGTGAAAGGTTCTGAAAAATAAGTAAACCAAGTAACATTTCTTCTGGTCTTCAGGAACTTTTATTTACTACACTGACAGTTTTATGCTTTGTTGCAAGTGGAACGTTTTTCAGTTTATAACATTCTTGCCTATTGAGGGTGCAAACCCAGTAGGACTCTATAATAAATCACTTCTATGCTCCGAAGTGACAATGATGTTCTCATTTCAGCTTTATATTAAGGACATGGTGACTGACTTTGATGAAATACATGATGAATACTTAATATCCCTTCAGCAGAGAAACCGGTGAGATACAGAATTGTTACCACCATTGAGTATGTAATAGCTGTTGTGTTCTATCTACTATAGGATCTAATATCAGCAGTTGTGAATATTAGTTCAAAAATTGATGGAAAGTCTAATTTGCTTAGCTTAAGACATTCAGGTCATTCTCTTTTTAAACTTTGTTTTCTAGTACATCAAAGATCTTATTTCCAGAGAAGGTTGCACTATTTCATCAGAGCACTTTCTTAATACATTTATCTGTATTTTAAAACAGTTTCTATGACCTTCAGGGAAGATTTTTGTTTACAGAGTAAGAGATTCTAGGTGCAGAAGTAATGGGAAGCTCATGCTGTATGAGGATGTCATGAGGCCAGGTTTTTTATGTTGTCTGAAATACAGAAAAGGGCATGGCAAAGATGCTAAAGCTAAATGTGCAAAGTCAGCTTTTGCTGAGGTGGAAGCTGGGGACCTATATGTTGTTACTGCAAGCTTCAGTATATTTCAGACAAGTTTAAAGCCTTTCTTTTAGCCTTTGTTAATGTGAACCTTCCTATCATTGTACCCTAGGCAGGTGAATTTCTTACATTCACTCAGAAGGGCCTACAGAACTTCCTTGCTGGTTTCACTACCACAAACCATAAAATTTATACTCAAATTCTGTAACAGACTGAATGGTTTGGTGAAAAGATAAAAAGAAAACCCCAACAACTTTCAAGAGCCACAGTTATGTTAGAAAAACAGCCAGTTTTTTGCCAGCAGGGATTACTTTCACATATAGTCTTGTAAGGCAGTTCTAGAAAAGAAAAAAACCCTATTATTTAATGACTGAAACAATTTGCATCTTTGCTGTCAGAGCTCTAGTTGTGAATTTTGGAGGAAACGAATGCCATTGAACTTTAATTAAAGCACAACAAGCAGGTGGCAACTGTAGCTGGTAGAAGAGGAAAGCTGGGTGACATCACTGGCAGTTTTGGGTAGCAGTAGCTGCAGATTAGCCCCTCTGTGGGAGCAGCTCAGGTTACTGCCCTGGGCCAATCACAGCCACATGTTTGGTCCAGAATGAACAGAAACAGCCCATCCTGTGCCAAAACATCACCAGTTAGAGCAGCCTGGAGTGGATTCAAGAGAGAGATAGCTGCAGGTGTGGGGTGCCCCTGCAGAGGCATGCTGCCTACAGAGACGCACCCTTGCAGAAGAGTGACTTGTGTCATAACAGATACAGCCCTGGGGGATTTTGGCCTGTGGATCGACCAACCCTGGAGTCAGAGGGAAACCAGGAGGGAGGAGCATGCAGCAGCAGATGCAAATTGCCACCTGTGTGATCACAACCTATCTACAGTGCACCTCACCAAAGGAACTGGGGTGGACTGAGTATAAATCATGATGGAAAGAGGGATGATTAGACTTGGAAGAGGGAAGGGTAGGTGATTCCCTTTAATTGAGCCCAGAGAAGCTTTTATTAATATTTTAACCAAGCTTTAATTTTCTGGTATCTCTAAGGGCAGTATTGGTTTCTCCCTCAAGTTTCAAAACACAAATAATCTTTGCCTAGAGCTCAGCCATTTCTAAACTTTTTGAAATTCTGAGTCAAGCTCTTCAAAAGGAGGGAGGCTAAATGTGCTCAATGCCAAATGCAAAAAATAACGTGGAATGAGAAACAGCATGGGAAAAAAAGAACCTCAAAAGGGTGAGACTTGGTTGAACTTCACAGGTCACAGTGTGTTGCAGAAGAGGAACAGATCCTGGAAGCTGTATTCTGAAATAGTTATTTGAATTATGAACATACTTTTCAGCTTTGTGACATTCTGTGGTTTTGTCTTTATTGCTGACCTGATCATCTGTATATGTGCTGCGTAAGATGAATTATTTTCCTTTCTGCTTCAGGCTACTGGAACGTTTGAAAAGGAAAGATCCTATACAACTCAAACTGGAGCAGTTAGAACAAGGGTTTTCTCTGTATCTGAATGGAGCTAATTCAGAGGTGACGAATCGCCACAGAAAAGTCAGCTCTCGTGGCTGCCTTAAAAAAGAGATAAAACCCAGCAGGACAAATGGTGAGTTACAGCAGAATCTGCCTACATTTAGCCTATATCTGGGGCTAAACTCCAGCAGATGCTCTATCACCCAGTGTCCTCTCAGCAAAGAAAAGGGATAAGAAAGAGGAGGAGACCCACAGACAGAAATGAAAATGGGTTTAATGGAACGGCCAAACTAACACTGATGCCAGTATAAAGTATCCAGAGTTATATTCAGCCCAGCAAAGGTATGGCAGTCACAGTAGCTGGGAAGGTAGTGTTTGGGAGCAGAATGACAGGCAAGTCCCTCAAAGGATGATGCTGAGGATGAGCAAGAGGAGCCCCTATCCTCAGCAATCTTGCACCTTTGCACTGAGTGTGATGTTTATGGTATGAGATATACCTGTAGCCTCCTTGGAGCAGCTGCCTGGCTAACGCAAGCTGCTAATGGCCTCCAGCTCATGACTGGCTTAGAGTTCTGTCCCAGCCAAACCGAAAGTTTTATAGAGACTGCAGTCTGGAACTACTTTAAACATTTCTTTATCAAAGCTGTAATTCAGTCAGTGAGGTGACTACTCAGGCTGTGATAAAGGGACAGCAACATTTGGCTTCCTGGAATAAAGTTCCATGGGACTTGGAGCACGTGGGCTGGTTGTACGTACTCCCCATCCCTGCAGGTCTTTGAGAGGCAGAGATGTGGTGCTAAGCACCAGACTTGCCAGAGATGATCTTAGAGAGGTCCTTTCCAACCAAAATGATCCTGTGATTCTAAGAAATGGCTTCTGCATCACCCTGCCAATTTCTCAGTTGATCCCTGACTAATTCCGAAGTTTAACTTCCTCACCTCTCCACTTGTTAAACAGTTATAGCTCTAAACAGAAGATTAGAAATGGAACTAAATTTTCACTGTAGGATAATGGCATGCTTTTGTCTGATACATAACAGCACTAATAGGCTTTAAAATCTGGTGGACTTCAACAGTACCTAAGCCTGGTGCCCTGTAGACCAGTGACATTTGATGACATAGGCTATAATCAAATTAAATCCAGTAATAGCTGCATTAAGCTCATAAATTATGCTTTTAAAGACAGCTAATCTTCATTTAAATATTTGAAATAAAGAAAATCTACTATATTCTGCTGGTGATTACCTGGCTTTATTTAAAAATGTATATTTTATTTCTAATTTCAGTCTGTCAAAGAAAGCAGTGTAGTGACAGGAATAATTTTGCATGTATGAATGTATAAAGGGTGAGCTTACCAACCTTCTAATCTCTTCAGCATGATGAAAATAAAGTTGATTTTGCTAAATCCCTGTGCAAAGCAGTTTACCACCTTAGTCTGTCACACTGGGATGATACACACCTTTGGCTAGCTAAAGAGGATGTTTTGGACTTTTTGGTCCAAAATGGGTGCAGGGATACTGTGGCAGCAGCTGTAACAGAAATCTGTCAAGAGAATTTTCCCCTTGAGGTTCTGCTCTCAGCTGCTGTCTCTGAGCTCAATTGAAGTTTGTTTATTTTTATGGTTGCTCAGTGCCATTTGATTCAGTTAAGGTAGACCACTTCAGCTTGTCTTTGGGACTTGTGAAGATTTCAGTGGCAGTCTCTGCTCCATTCCTCAGCTCCATCAACTTAGAGACAGAGGCATTATCTCTACAGAAGAGAACTTTGTGCTTTGCTCTTTCTTAGCTATCCAAGGTTGTTACTTCAAACACCTGTAGCTGCAGTGAAAGATAGTAACTGAATCATTGTTTGTCATTTCTCTTCCATCTGATTTTTGCCACTAGAGCCCAGAGTGGGAGCCACTGGTGATCTGTATAAGCTTCTTGCCTGGGGGTAGTTCCTTTGCAGTTTGTGATCTGTCTTGTGAATGAATATGATTTTACTTACAGAAATGATTTCTAGCCGAGATAGAGCACTGAATTTTCTTCCCTATCCATCTCCCCTGAGAGTTACTGCATTATTATTTCTAAAGCATCCATCTATAGGATTAGTCTTCACTGAAAAAATAGGGATGTGTGATGCTTAATAATATAAACAGGCACAAATTGCCTTTGTGGTTCCTGAAGATGTTGTCATAAATCTATTTGTCTGGACTGTTTTCTTTGTCTGTGTTCCCTAGAAGTAATTAATGATACTAATGGTTAATAAACTTTTTACTCTTAGGCTTGGAAACTGAATTAAAATAAATGATGGGTTTAAAAGGCAGTGAGGTACACTGACATATCTCTGAGTGTATCACCCAGCCATGGCTCCACAACCATGGATGTGCTTCCAGTCAATGTCAGTGTTGTCACAAAGATGTGGCTGAAGGGCAGCGTGGGGCCTCCTTTGATTATGAATAACATCTTGACGATATACTACTCAATTCTCAGCTACTAGACACTGTCAGCTCAAGTCTCCAAGGGAGTTGCACCAGTGGACCTACTTTGTGTGCTGAAATGGGCAATGGTTGATATTCACATACCAGCCATTGCATGAGAAAGATGTTTTTGTCTAAAGTCATGTTTGTAGCAACAGGCAGCTCACCAGCTGCACCAGCTTCTGCCTGGAATTTGAACGGCTGCTTTTTATCTGATTTAGAGAGACCTGGTCACATAAATCCATCCCAAAACACTTAACTCTGAGAACCAAATACATTTCAGCAGTGGCAGCATGAGTCCTACCCTGCTCCCTTTTCCTACATGCATTGGTAGCAGCACAAGTACATTTCTGGGCGATTGCTTGGGAAGTGGAAGAAGCTTCCAGTTCTGTTCCAAAGCAGGGACCAAATCACACCATACTTCTAGTGTTGCAGTCTCAAGACAGGTCACCCTCAGTGCCTGAAGAGCCTCATAGCAACAAGCACAAATGCTAAGGACTGCAAAGTATTCCTGGAGTTACTTAAGAGCAGCAGGAGCTCTAGTTGTAAGGTCTCTTTTTACTTTTCCTTGGAGCAGTCCACTCCTTTTCCCCTCTGATCTTAGTCCTGTTTCAGGTCTAAGAGACAGGCACTTTATGCTGAAGCACTAGAACACCTTTTTCCTTCTTGCTTTGTAATTTTTTGATCACTTTAAATTTATATAAACATACACTGTTCCCCCAGGAAATGGCCCTACCTGCTTCTGCTATCATTTGTGCAATCTCCTGGTGAGCCACACTGCACAAGTAACTATGATTACAAGTGAGCCGTCTCTTACAGATTTCCTCAGATCAAATTTGCCCACAGCAATTCTCTGAACAGTTCTCTGCACAGGTGTATGTAGGATTGTCCGACTCAGAAAAGAAAATGTGATTTTTGAGAGTTGTAATGAGCAACTTAATCTAATTTTCTGATTTGTAGGCTGCACTTGGTGATCTCAGAGATCTTTTCCACCCTCAATGATTCTGTGATTTTTGAAGTAAGCCCTGCTTGGAATGGAAAGTTGGACTAGATGACTTCCAGAGGTCCCTTAATCTTTCTGTGCTTCTAGACCTTTGTAGAACAAGTACTTCTTTTATGGGTAGTGCCACCTTCTGCCTGTTTAGAGTGACCATTAAATTATGGCTTAAAGAAAAAAGGTTTTGCATCAGCTGTTTTTCTCCGCTGAGAAGAAATGGAAGCTGTAAATCTGCCTTGGACATAGGAAATGAGATGCCTTTATTTAGGATGCTCTTGAGAGTGTTGGTCATATCTTTGCTCCATTGAGGATGCTGATGTGACCTGCAAGATGTTTGTCTCTGTCTCTGTCAAAGCATCTTCTCAATAGTTCTACAGTCAAGTGGGACCATTTCCAGCACAGGAACCCTTAGTTAGCCTTGACCATATACAGAATTCTTGCAGAACTTCTGGAACCTGCTCTTCCTTGCCTTAGAAACAAAGGAAAATGATTTGTTTGTCCTTCAATTGTGCCTTGTGCATGAAGAATCTTTCCCTACGTGCTATGTTAAATACCTGATACATTTTGTTTAATCTGCTAGTATCTTGTGTTTCCTTAGTGGGAGGGTAAGTGCACACATATCTTTTGCAAAGCCAGCATAACACCTGTGGCTCACCAGTTCAGTGGTGTGAGTTCAGCTGACTTCCTAAGACAGCTCCCTGTTTGCAGAACTGGGAGTTAAAATCGTGCACCCCTATTCTGAAGCATACTTCTTTTGCTTTCATGTCAATGAATGTGGGGCTTCAGTTGCAGTTGAACTGATATATCTTTAAAAACTTTATTCTCTTGGATGCATCCAGGCTCCTGCTGCTAATACACAGCTAGCCAGTACCTGAAGTGGGATGGCTTTTCAGTTGGTGATACCATTCACCTGTCAAACACTTACTCATCTGTTTTCATCTGGGAAGAAAGAAAGAACACAAACTAAGTTGTATATTGTCAAATCCTGCATTTCTGTGTTCTGCCTTCTAATCTTTGTCTCTGTATTCTGAAGCAGCAGCAGCCCAGCTAGATGACAGCATACAGACTGCACCAGGCAGAATACAGCGCAGGGGTTGGCTGCAGGTAAGCAACAATTTGAAGGAAAAGAGCCTCAGACTAAATCTCAGGTTGTAAATAATGTTAGAGGAAATTGGTCTTAACTAGTAGATAGAGGGCAGTTGTGAATCTGGTAGAATCTGGGTCTGGGTTTGGTCTGGATTCTGAGTGACAACAGGAAATGATACCCTGGCCAGTTTTCTGTCTTATTTTGAAGCCTAAGGAGGCAAATCTCATTGAAAGGGTCTGGTTTCAGTGCCATCCATCACAGAAACTTTGGTACCCTTGACATGATTGGTTCGATCTGTCCCCCAGCAGGATTGCTGTTACTTGACATCTCTGATGGCAAGCCTAGAGAGCTTATCTAATGCAAAGGATGGAGAATCTCATTTTGGAGATACATCCCTGCCTGTCACTGCTGTTCTCCACCCTGCAATAGTAGTAAGTGACACAGAGGTGTGATTTGCATAGCTTGAGATGTAGTTTGTGACAGCTTCTTGTAGATCAGAAGAAAAGAAAATGCATATAGGTGATAAAAATACCTCCTTGTAAGAAGTTTTGAGCCATTGGCTATATACTTCTTGGAGAAACCTCAATGGTATTTTTTTGTTTTTCTTTTGGCCTAAAGAAGGATCCTGTCCTTAACCTGTCAAGAAGTATGATTTAATTAACAGCACAAACGTGAATGCTCAACAGCTGAGACATGTCACTCATGACTACCCATACTTGATGAGCAGTTACCTCAGTTGGATGTTTGAGTGATTGGGGGACAGAGGTCTGTGTCACTTCAGGCCTTCACATCAGGAAGGTTCTCTTTCAGCCAATATTGCACATTGAAGTTCTAAGGCTGCATTAGTTTGTTTATCAGTATCAGCTTTACTTGGTTGAATTCATTTTCTCAGCTGCCCTTTCTCTTGGTAGATCACTGCTTACATAAAGGCTTGTCAGAACTCGTTTGCTGAACTTGCTAAATTTGCTAAATGTGTGGCCAGTCATAAACTTCATGATTCTTATTGCAAGAGCCAAGTGGAGGAGGTGGCTGTCCTCTGGCTGGATTGGGAAGTTAGCTAGATACAGGTAACTAAACTAAAAACTAGCAACTGCTTGAGACTAACTTAGAATGGGACCTGAAATCTTTTGTCCAATTGGATGGGGAGGATGGAGAAAGATGGACAAAGCCTGTTTACAAAGGCCTATAGTGACAGGACAAGTGGCAATGGCTTCAAACTAGAGCAGAGCAGATTTAGATTGGATGTTAGGAACAAGTTCTGCTCCATGAGGGTAGTGGAGCACTGGAACAGGTTGCCCAGGGAAGTGGTGGATGCCCCCTGTCTGGAGGTGTTCAAGGCCAGGCTGGACGAGGCCTTGAGTAACCTGGGCTAGTGGGAGGTGTTCCTGCCCATGACTTGGAATTGGATGATCTTTAAGTTCCCTTTCAACTCAAACCATTCTATGAATCTATAATAACCAAATTTAATATCATTGCATAGACTTCTGGATACCATCATTACCTTTAATGAAATAATCTTCTCATTGTTCACTTACAAAACTCCCCCCTATGAAATATGTTTGCACCAAAGTTTAAAAGTGGGGAAAAGAAGTTACTTCCATGTAATTTAATTCCTTGAGAGGTGTGTTTACACTTCCTGCTTTTTCTTTTGTCATCTTTCGGAGTGCTGAGATTATGTGGTATGGAAAGATTGAGTTTCTTAGATCATCTACCCCTCTTCAGCCCTGCTTGAGTAACTGACAGTGTGCATACTTCAATTGCATCCTAATTATGAAGTAAAACAAATTAATTAGAATCACTTTCACAACCATGTCTGACATTTTCCAAGGCAAAGAAATCTTTGTGCTTGAATGCTTATGGCATAACTTCCCCCTCATTATATTATACACAAGAGTAATACGTCCTCCAAAAAACTGCAATTACTTCAAGTAGTCATTTTCATACATAGACATTAGAGAATTACTGCTTGGAAGGGAACTCTTGAGATACTCAAACAGGGTCAGCTAGAGCAGGTTCCTTAGGACTGTGTAAAGTCAGGTTTTGAATACTCTACAGATGGAGACTCCACAACCATTCCAGGAAACCTGTTCAAGTGTTTGACCACTCACAGGAATTTTTTGTTTGTTTGTTTTGGTGGAATTTCTTGGTTCTTGTACACATGGATGAGAATGTACACATGGTATTTGTACACATGGATGAGATTGTACACATGGTATTTGTACACATGGATGAGATTCCCCAGAGCCTTCTCTTCCCTAGGCTGAACATCCCAGCTCCCAGGATCTCCAACAGAGCAGCTCTGCTTGTTGGATTCTCAATCCTACGTGCACTTGCGAAATTGCTTTGATTGTTTGAGCCCTGCTCTGTTGTCTTTCCAGCAGATACCAGGCTTGTTAAAGTACTCCATGAGAAGCATTTTTGAGCTTGCAGGTTTCTTCATTTTTTTTTTTTTTTTTTGAGGAAGGCTTCATCTGCTTCTCCCTGTTCAGGAGGTCTGTAGCAGGTGCCTGCTATAACAGCACTACTCATATTAGTCTGCCTGCCAGCCTTGACTGGCTCCTGGCTTGTTCCTTGCAGAGCTCTGTAGGTGCCATCTCTCTCTCACATGAAGGATGACAATTCCTTCTCACCACCTCAGCTTGTCTTAAAGGGTCTGTGCCTCTATCCATCCATTGCAGCACTCCAGTCTTGGGAGCTATCCCACTGTATTTATAAGGAGCAGCTAAGGGAACTGGGGTTGTTCAATTTGGAGAAGAGGAGGCTGAAGGGAGACCTTATCTCTGTCAAGAAAGTCCCTGAGAGGTGGGGGTCGGACTCTTCTCCCAGGTAACAAGCAACAGGATTAGAGGAAAGGGCTTCAGCTTTTGCCAGGGGAAGTTTAATTTGGTTATTAGGAAAAAATGTCTTCACTGAAAGAGTGGTTTAGCATTGAACAGGCTACCCAGGAAGTGATGGAATCACAGTCCTTTGAAGTGTTCAAAAAACATGTAGATGATGTGCTTAGGAACATGGTGTAGTGACAGACTTGTCAGTATTAGGTTAATGGATGGACTTGATAATCTTGGAGCTCTTTTCCAACCTTAATGATTTGATGAGTCCATGAAACTCTGTGAATCCAATGAGGTCATAGCCCTGTAACTGCCTCCAACCTTTTAACTCCTCCTTGTCCCCCACAGGTTTGTTTTCCACTAGTGTGACATTTCAGAGAGGCCTCCAAGCATGCTGATTCCCTAGAAGAGGCTGGAGAGCTTTCACCATAAGGTTGTTGTGCCAGCAGATAGGGAGCTTCACTAGGGCAGTTAAACCATAATGCAGGAGCCTAAAGGTGGGCTCACAGAGTGGAAAAAGCATTACTTGATGTAGATGATTTTATGTAAAATGTGATGATGATTGTTTTTGTGTTGCTGATGGCACAAAAGAGGTCTCACTCCTCTGAACCCTTCTTTTAACAGGAAGCTGTGAAGATTAAAACACAAAGAGGGGCTAAACTCTGCATTAGACCTCCTGTTGAATACTCTGAGGATTTTGAACCTTATGAAAGCCTGAGCCTGGAGACAGGTGATGATGATCCTCTCAATGACTCCCAGGTACAATCAGCAGTTGCCTTCTATTGTTCATGGCAGTGTCAGTGGAGATGTGAACAGGCTCAAGTATGGGTCTTGACTAGAGTGTGCAAACCCTTTATGTAGTGTAGGTGATTTTGCATTGATGGGATGTGACAGAAGGAGGGAATAAAGAAAAAGTAGAACTACTTGGAAAATCTAATCTTAGCCAACAGTGCCTTAACATGTGAAGTCCTAGGTTAAAGAGATAAATTATTGTCTCCATTGGGCAAAACCAAAACATTTCACACACACACACATTATAAGCAATGTTGGAAGAGACCTCAAAGATCATCAAGTCCAACCCATTACCACAGACCTCAAGACTAGACCATGGCACCAAGTGCCACTTTCATGCAAGGAGACTTTCAGTTCACTCCATGGCAGTCCACATGAGCATCACTCTTGGCTGTCAAGTTAAGAGAAAGCTGAAACAACAACTTTTTCTGGGGGTAGGTTTTGAAGAACTGTGCTAAAATTGTTACATGTCACTGTTTCACCTAGCAGAAGTCAGAGCATACTCTGACCAATACAGCTGCACTCCATCAAGGGTCAGTACTGTGTTGCCTGTTGTTTGACAGTGCAGCCTTCTATTTGTGCACTAACTGCAGCTTGTCCTAGCACACTTCGCAAATGCCCTGTCCCTCAAAGTGAATATATGAACACAGATGTAGAACTCTTTCTGCCTAACCAGTGACATAATAGAGCTTTTCTGGGTGGTGGAGTAGCATCTATAGATTAAATTGTTTATGGATCTTAGCACAGACATCAGACAAACTTCCCAAGCAGATTTGTCTAGCTTGAATCTTCTGCCTTTCCTACATTGTTTTTGAGCTTACAATTTATTTTGCTCTACAAACCAGTAACTTGTTTACAATGATGGATATTTATAGTAATTTATTTTTCAGGAGTAGGTGAATAATTTTAAACCAAAAGCTGACTTTTCTTTGTATCCCAGATGGAAATACATTTGGTTTTCCTGAAGCTACAGTGTGTTTTCTTGAATGTCTTGTTAGAGTGCAGATGTCATGAGGTTTCAAACTAAAAGCCTGTACAATTCCTTGGCAAATAACTAGGAATATTAGTCTTGACTGTCATAGAGACATGCTCAACACCAAGCCTCAGGTTGCTTGTAGACCCTCATTTGAACCTAAGTTTGCCTGCTCTTTGTAATATGTTCCTGTCAACATGGATTTCCTAGCAACTGTAGTCTGTAGAGAAGATCAGCTTGAAGTTTTCATTGCAGACTGAACACACACTGTCACAGTTCATTTGTCCCTAAGATAGCCTCAGGTTTTCATTTCACTCCTACAGTTTGTTTACCTATACTTATCTCCAAACTCTAATACCAAAGTAGGGAAATAAAAAGTATTTAAGATAGGAAATACCTTTTCTTCTATGTTCATAAGATCATAAGGCTCTGCAGCATCATCTCTGCTGTTTGTGTTTTATGTTGAGAGAGGCAGGGCAGGTTTTTCAACAGGAAATTTCAAAAGACCCTAATTTTTGCATAAACTCCTGCTGCAGTCTGTTCCCTTAAAAAAATCTGTTCAAGCTGGAAGCACAGTTCATTAGACCACAACTCTCTTCTGCTGTTGAAGTTTAGGTGTGTACAAGACAGTATCAACCATCCAATTGCTTATCAAGAAATTGTGATTACCTTGGCTCTATAGTCTTGTGAAGGTGTTTGGAAAATCAGGATTGAAGCTAGTCTGCAGAGAGGAAGTAAAAAGACAGGGTAGTTAACTGGGTGAGACTGGAAAATGCATACCCTTGTCCTCTGCACAGTTGTAACTTAATACAATTGGGTTTGCATGTAAAGATTCCTTCACCCACAGCATTGTCCTTGAAAGGATTCTGATGAGCAGGAGCAAAGGAGCTGGAGAATGATTTTTGTTTTTTTCTTCACATATCCTCATCAGAGGAGCAAAGACATAACATAGGGATGTGAATATTTTAGCTACATAAAATCATAGAATCACAGAATGGTANCATCATGGCTTTGAGTTCATGAGAAGGTATTTCTTTCTCTTAGAGGAGAAAGAGGGAGCCACATTGGTTTATTTCAAAATAGATGTTTGAGCTTTTCTGACAAATCTGTTTGTGTTGTACCAGAAATTGAGAAGAAGCTTGCAACTCAGTGTAGAAGAGAAAAGGATGGAAGAAGACTCTTTCAGTGATGATGATGACTCTATTGAAGAGGATGTGCTTTCAGAATCATCATCTGTTGAGGAAACAATTCCAAGCTTTGAAGACCTTCAGTTGCATAGCAATAGGTTCCTGCAGAAAGGAGCCTCTGAGCACCAGGATGGTGGGAGATGCTCTGGCCTTGATTCTGGTGCCCACAGTGTGATGGAGTTCAGGCAGGATCAAAGCAGTAAGTCTATGACAGTTGGACTTGATGATCTCAAGGGTCTTTTCCAACTTAAATGATACACATTCAGTGTGACATTCACAGTACTAAACAAATACTCATCCTTTTAGAGCATTATTTTTAAGGTTGATCATTGCTGGTTGCTCCATACTCTCATGAGTTTGCATGCTCTTAGCAAACTTGTTGCTTTAATCTCCTGATTTGGGAGACTTGCTTCCTCTTACTGCTCTATGAAGAATTTTTTTACAAAGACAAGGATCTAGCCCTGGTTGACAAACTTGCATCACCAGGCCTAGACACTTGAACTAAGATTGTCTCAGACTGTCTGTGAGGTTTCCCAAGAAGTTGTTATTTCTGTTATAGTTTTTTCAACTGGTTTAGCAGTAACCCAGCCAGCCAAATCTTTCTAGTCTTCAGCTTCTTCCTTTTTACATCTTGGGTGCAGGATGCTTGTTGTCTTTGCCTCTGCTACTGAGCCCTGATGAAAGGTGTGTTCATTCAATAACACAAATCTTTTCTGGCTATGAGCCACTTCTTTTGTCAGGTCTTCTCATTTGGCAACCTCAATGTCCCAAGTTCTAAACCAGTCACTAGTTCTCAGAGGTGTTTATTTGGCTTGGTAAAGGTAGAGAGTTTAGGCAGAAAGCAGACCTTGACTTATATTCAGAATGTCTCTGAAATTCCATCCCCACTCATTTCAGGAACATTGACTGGTTTGGTTTTTGTTTTAATTGCTGTTTTATTTTCTGTTTCTGTAGTTAATTATTTAACTTTAAAAGGAACAATCTTTGGGCAATTTGAGTAAAAGAAGTGTTCCTTTCATTAGCATAAAGGTGAGTGGGGAGAGGTGGTGGAAGAGGAGTCAGGAACAAAGAAAGCAGCAGCAGTGAGAATACTATTTTTGGGAGGGTACAGATTCATTTTTTTTTTTCCAGAGAGAAGTTTGAAAGCTGTGATGCAAACAGTAATAATTCTCAAACAAGCAAAAAGAGTATTCTTCTGAGCCACACCAGGCAACTGCCTCTTTGTTTGAAAGAGGACAAGATTTTGGTCTGTGTTTTAAGAATTTATTTTGGCTTCGCTGTGTTAATAAGTGACTCAGGGCTTCTATTTTTATTTTTACTTCTCTTGGCAGTAATGGAGGTAAATATCTGATCCAGATGAGATCTGTTGGTACCTTATAATGATGGATTTTATTTTGTTTCACTCAGTGCAAGCCATGCAGATGTAGTTCTACATCAGTAGAACAGGATCAGTGAAAGAGAGGGCGGATGGAGGCTAACACTTCAACTGTGCCAGCATAATTGAAGTGGCAAAATTTTAGCAGTTAAGATGTTTTCTCTGTCTGGCTGCTCCTAAATATCTCTGAGGTTTATTATTTCTGTTCTCTCATTCTCTTGCAGAGGTGAAGCCACGGCAAGTCCTCTCTGCAAAAAGAAAAGATAATGCTGAATTGTACATTCCTGTCAGCCCAGCTGTGGGGAAAAACACCGTCCCTCGACCACTCTCTGCTGAGTTATTGCACCAGGAAAGACATGAAAGAATTTGTTCCAGTAAGAAACAAGAATATCTAATGTCAACAAGGAGAGTTTGCATGCTTTTTGGCCTCTGGCTCAGATGTAATTACAGCACACATCTGGCATTATGGGATTTTTCTTAGCTGATGGTTTGGGCTTTTTTCTGTTTCTTTTTGTCAGTGTGGTGGTGGTTTTGTTTTTGTTTTTGGTTTTGGTTTTTTTGTGTGTGTGTTGATGTTTTTACCACCTGGAGTGTTTGTGCTTAAGTAAAATTGTCAGAAAGTCCAGAGCCTGTATACTTTAGTCTTCCCCTACATCTTTAATACATCCTTCTCTTTTAGCTTTCACAGTATAACATTTTTTCCTCTCCCTTTCAGTTCTTGTGCTTGCTCTCTTTCCTACTTCCCTCAGGGAGATCTGCTTCCTGTGGTAATAACAGAAATGTGTCTTCTCAAAATCAGCAACTGACACTTGGAGGATTTTAACACAATACATTTATAGCCCTAAAGACACAATCTTCCACATCACAGCCAAATTAACCCTGTTGCTGTGTGAAACATGAATTACACCTTGAACAGTGCAGATCAGTCTCCAGTGCTGGGTAGATATGCCAGTATCTAGTACCATACTGGGAAATGTTTTTCCTGGACTGGAGGATACCATTTTGAAGGCACTGCTACTTATTTTGGAAATCTGCTGCTGAGGTGTGGGCTTTACCTGGGTTAAAACAAACAAACCCACACCCCAAGTTTAGAGGCTGAAATCATGGCTGAAAACACTCCAGGTTTGGAGAAATGTGTCTGGAAGGTTGTCTGGCAGGGAGAGACCTGGAGGTTCTGTATATTAGCAGCTGAATATGAGCCAGCAGTGCCCAGGTGGCAAAGAAAGCCAGTGTCATCCTGGCTTGGATGAGCAATAATGTGACCAGCAGTTACCTGAGAAGGGAAGTGATTGTCCCACTGTAATGGGCATTGGTGAGGCCACACCTCATGTTTTGGGCACCTCAGTATAAGGAGGACATTGAGGGGCTGGAGCAGGTGCAAAGAAGAGCAACTAAGCTGGTGAAAGGCCTAGAGGATAAGACCAATAAAGAACAGCTGAGAGAGCTGTGACACTTTAGTTTGAGGAAGAGGAGGCTGTGGGGAGATGTTATTGCCTTCTGTACTTACCTGAAAGGACAATATAGAGAGGTAGGTGCTGGTCTCATCTCACAGGTGGTAGAACAAGAGGGAAAGGCCTGAAGGTCCACCAGGGGAGGTTTAGGCTAGATGTTAGGAAACATTTTCACTGAAAGTGTGTCAGGTGTTGGAAGAGGCTGCCCAGAGAAGTGGTGGAGTCACCATCCCTGGATGTGTTTCAAGGTCATTTAGATGTGGTGCTTAGCAGTATCATTCAGTGATAAACTTGGTCGAGCACGGTTAATAGTTGGACTTGATGAACTCAAGGGTCTTTACAAACTGGAATAATTCCAGGATTCTGTCTGATGAAGTTGAGTTTTGAAAGGTCTGAGATAGAGCTTTTAGATTTGCCATACTCTGGTGAAGACTCTTTTTCAACAAAGGAAGATCCAGATGCATCCCAGGAAAGCACTAATGAGGACAGTTTGGAAAAGCCAAGGTATGGGTTTCTTAATTGGCAGAAAACCAAACTGAGGAAAAGAAGCTATTTCTTTTTGTCTTCAGAATAAATCCTGTGTTGCTTCTGAGACCCTCACCCACCATCTGTCTGAGCAGATGCTTGCTTTAGCTGCTTTCCAAAGATCTGTGTAGCATTTTCTCAGGTTACAGCAGTGCTTCTTAGAATTCTTTGTGTCTAACTATCACTTCAATCCCTATATTAATTTAATTTGAGTGGGATGATAAAGAACAGAAAAATAAAAAGAAGCCTTTCTTTTGTCCCTGTATTTGCAGTGATGACCAACGCTGGCTCAAAGGATTTTTGAGTATAGATGACTGAGGGGCTAAAGAACATGCACAGACACAAATCTCAGCTCAGTTTTCACCTCTCTTTCCAAGGCAGACTTTGTGTTGCTTGCACCCACTGCCATTTTACCCTCCTGCTTAGCAAAGCTCCCTGCAGCACTGTAAGCACTCCTTTCACGTCAGCCTGTTCTTCAGTATCTTTACTTAAACTAAATGTCTTAGCAACTTCAGTCTCTCTATTCTTCCTCTGACTTTGTAAGTCCTTGACTGTAACCACTGTGCTTCTCTTTCAGTCCAATCTCACATCCTCTGTTGTTAAATTTTATTCCCTTTCTTTTAAACCTCTTTATAGGCTGTGACGTTTCTGTTGCTTCGTGATGTTTGGGAAGATTGGGAGGCGTGTGGCCATGTTGATGACTACTTAAGTGATAAGGTCATTGATTTTTGCCTTGCAAATAGCAACTCCTGACTCCCCTTGTATTGCTAGAAGACTCTGGGGATTCCTCCAAACACCCCAGTTAGACTGGAAAATTCTGGTGGGCTGAAATGTATAAATTCCACTGAGCTGTTACAAGGCATTTCTACTAAATACCAGAAAAAAAGCAAGTACCAAAAAAATTTAAAAAATAAAAGTGATGTTTCTCATTTGTCAGTTTCCCTCCTCTTATGGTACTGTTTTAGCTGTTGTCTAAGGTATATGTGACCTGGAATATCAATGTGAAAACAAATTGAAGTGATTCAGTCTTGCTTGTGATGGTTGCAGGATGCTGGCCAAGCCCTGTGTCAGTAATTGAACTGAGTGTTTCAAATCTTTGTTGCTGCAGTGTTCCATACTTGTATGTCCAGACAAACAAATATTCCTTCCTTCTTTTGGTGGCAGGACCTCTAAGTCAACCAGAAAGACTACTTTCAGCAACAAGAAAGAATGTGTGTGAGAGGGATCCTGACCTCTCAGTTTCAGCTGTGGTTAAAGCAATGCAAATGGAAAATCAAGTCTTGCAGAGAGAGCTGCAAAAGCAGGCAGTTTCCACAAGCCCCCAAAAGGTATGGCAAAATACAGAGAGGGGTCTTTGATCAGGTAGCAAACCTCCCGTGAATGACAGTCTCTTATGTATAAGATGGTGTGTGTGGTGCTGCCTCTGAAGTATAATTGAATTTGTATTACTCTTCCATAGGGTGGTTTCCTTTAATCTGCTTCCTCAGGATAGCATCCACAGCTCTCCCTTGATTTCAGGGATCACTGAGCAGCTGATAGACCAGCCACATGATATGTCTATGCAGTCAAATGCACAGCTGCAGGCCCAGTTGGGCCATTTCCATCCTGGAAGCTTCTTAAACAAGATAATGTGTGATTTTCATGCCAATAAATCCTGCCTCCCTACTGGACTCATTAATATGGGCACTGTTCCCTGTTAATACATGCTCTGCTTTTGAAGCAGAGCTGTCATCTCCTCTGCTAGCTCTTAGTGAGGAGGAGCTCATATGGGTTTGCTGCACCCACATCTCTACATCTCTTATGTCCAAAAACTGTGTTTAAAACAATTTGAAACTTGTATGCAAGGAAATCAACAATAATCCCTTCCCTTCTGATTCAGGGCAGACCATTATTCCTCATGCAGTTGAAGAATAAGGGAATTTGTGTTGACAAGTATCAGATAAACTTTGAGCATAAACTGGAATTCAGTGCTGACAGAAACTGCCTAGACAAGACTTTGGCACCTTAGAGCTGCCTTGCAATACATGAAGGGATCATAGAATCATAGAATGGTGAGGTTGGAAGGGACCTCAAGGATCATCTAGTTCCAATCCCCTGCCATAGGCAGGACACCTCCCACTAGCACAGGTCACTCAAGGCCTAGTCCANTCCTACAGGAAGGCTGCAGAGAGACTTCTCATAGCAACAGGACAAGAGAGGGAATGGTTTGGAGCTGGGGGAGAGAAGGGTTAGAGCTTAGGAAGAAGTTCTTCAGCACAAGGTGGGTGACGCTCTGGAACAGGCTGCCCAGGGAGGTTGTGGCTGCCTCCTCCCTGGGCGTGTTCAAGGCCAGGTTGGATGAGGCCTTGAGCTGTGGAGTCTGAGAGGTGTCCCTGCCAATGGCAGGTGTTTTGAGTAGATGATCTCTAAGGTCCCTTCCAATGTAAGCCATTCTAGGAAAATATGAGAAGAAATGTTCATAAATATGTAAAGGGTGAGTGCCAGGAGACTGGAGCCAGGATCCTCTTGATGGTGCCTGATGACAGGACAAGAGACAATGGGTGGAAACTGAAGCATAGGAAGTTTCATTTAAGCATGAGGAGGATTTTTTTTTCGCTGTGATGGTGACAGAACACTGAACAGGCTGCCCAGGAGGGTTGTGGAGTCTCCCTCTCTGGAGATATTCAAAACCCATCTGGACACATTCCTGTATGATCTGGTATAGGTGATCCTGCTCTGGCAGGGAGGTTGGACTGGATGAGCTTTCGAGGTCCCTTCCAGCCCCTGACATTCTGTGATTCTGTGAAATGTGAGCATAAAGTGAAACTGAGAAAACTGTCTCTTACTGACATTTAACAGTGTCCATCAACAATGGGTTGTGGATTCAAAGTTTGCTTCCAGTCTGGGGTTTAGGAGATTAACTTTAATGGAAAGGAAAAGAAAGATGCCTCAACATTCTTAGTTACTCTTTGAATTCTAAGTTTCCAAGACAACTGACTACTTCAACCTCAGCTGATGCTCCCTCTTGTGAGTTGGGGCTTTGATGAATGTGTCCATTGTCATCACCTGAGCCAACATTAGATTTCTGAGGAGTCTTGGTTAGGAGTAAGGTGAAAATGTTGCTTTGCAATAGGTAAATACTTCACATATGACTCCAGCATCTAGGTCAGGTTTTCAATCATGCTGCTCTTGGTTTTGAGATATTTATAGCTTTGTGATTGAGAGAACAAATGCCATTGAATATTCTCACATAATGGATCTTCCTGCTAACAGTAGGACTAATTTTGATATTATTGTGCTCAAATGAAAAAAGAATGAAATACTTAAAATAGACATCATTTTACCCTGACACATGGGATGGAGTTTCTGAAACTCACTGTGAGTTCTCAGTCTTAAAGCTGACTTAAATGATCTCCCAGAAATAATTTAGTTTTGCTTACACAATTAAGGGATTGTGGAGCTTGGCCTTTGGTATTTAAAACTACAAAAATGCAGATTTTTGTAAAAAAGTAATTAAGTTCTCTTACTCTTCAAGAATTAGAGAAATGGAAGTTATCTAAGACTGCCACTCCTCATCTGACATTGAGTGTTCTGTCTCTGATAGAAGCTAACAACATTTTTTTAGGAGCAGGAGATACTTACAAAATGAGATCCAGGCAAAGAAAGATCCTAAAGCATTGCAAGAACTGCAGGACTTTCAAAATCATAGAGCCATAGAATTGTTTGGGTTGGGAGAGACCTTCAAGGTCATCAAGTCCAACCAAAGATCTCTGTCTTCTCTTACATAGTCACTGCTAATATTTCTGCCTTTAAACAAATCAGTCAAGACTTTATTCTAATAAAACTGAGCTCTTTTTTTTGACTGAAAAGTCTTTATCATCTTTTGGAGAAGGAGAAAGTCTAGGCAAAGCTGTACCAAAGTTTTGGGCAACTCCATGTCTTATGAACTGTATCCAGTGGAGTTTCAAATACATTTTTATATATTTAATGCTCATGAGAAAATGCTGTCATGTTATATTTCTTCCACATAGAAGATTAAGCTCTAAGCTCACCTCCTTCATTGGAAATTAAGAGCAATTCTGTTAGATGTACTTCAGGTCAGTATGGAGTCACAGGGTAGTTAAGGTGAGCTGGGCCCTAACTGTTATTCCAGAGCTGCAAACTGATACTTGTTGGTGTGTGGAGAACAATGTGAGTGAACCATGTTCATCTTTTTCTTACTCAGAAACAATTTTCTCTCTCATCTGTTGTTTCTGCAATGGCTGAACCTCCAGAGCACAGCCCCACAAGGACTGCAGTCACCAAAGCTGCTGAGGGTTTATGTCCTTTTGGAAGCAGGTACCTGTATTTCCTTTAGGGATAGTCTCTTCATTTGAGGGGATATATTGCAATATACCACCAGATGTAGTGGAGTACAACTAGACCCCATAATCTTTATATGGTGAGACATCAGGCAAGCAGAAAATCAGGGAGAAGGTTCTAGCCTTGGGCCAGTCTCTGTGGATCGGGGAACTGCCAACATCTCTCTCTATCGTGTCTTTCTCAGACTGCCTCAGAGCCAGCTGAGAAGTGAAGTCTGAGCTTTTAACCAAATTCTGTATCTAAGATGGGGTGTTGCAGTGCTTGTCACTCAGTGTGGGGGTCCATCCTATCATCTTTTCTACTTTGCACCAACTAAACCATTGCTTAAGAATTATGAGAAAGTAGCAGATAAAAGAATTTATATGTTGCAGACTAGAGAAGAAACTTCTGAAAGGCCTTCTGGAGCCTGGGAACCGTTCTGCCTGTGATAATGACACCTTCCTGTCTGACAAATCTGAAGCAGGTTCCATGCTGAGAGAGGTTTGTGTATATATATGCACCACAACTGATGCTTCCCAGCATTACTGGAATAAAAGTAGATTGAATGATCTCTACTCCACTGATTCTGTCCCGTATCCACTACTAGAACTATGGCAGGGTGAGAGAAAAGAATTTGTCACTGTTTCTTTGTTCTTCAGAACAACAAAGAAATTGAACAAAGATCTGGTTTCTCCTTAGGCTTTCTAAGAGGGTGATAAATTCTCTTCTCTTACCCTGCCATAGACTTATTACTTGCCATGGGGCAGAGTTGGGTGGAAGCCAGAATGGTCAAATGCCATCCAGATAGCCTTGAGCCAGCTTTTTGTTTCTGTTGTAATCTTGAGCAGTCTTTGTTGTGTTCCACATTGTTCTGTCGCTTCTGCTCATACCATGTTTCATTTTGATGCAGATGACAAGCATGATGGAAGTACCTGATGCCATTTATGTGACTATGGAGCTTCTTTCTAACTGGGGAAATCCAGTGAACGTGGGCCTGAGCCAGGTGGAATTCTTTGATTTGCACAACAGAAAGATATTTGTGTCTCCTCATGATGTGGATGTTCGGAACGCTGACAACCGAGGGGATTTGTGCTGCTTGGTCAATAAGACCTTAAATGTAAGACAGCTTAGTGATGGATGTGAACAGTTTTTGTTACAATGTTTTTTGGGGGTTAGATAACTAGATAGTTTTGGTTGCTTTTTTCCTTTGTTTTTGTTTAGAAATTACATTTAATTTTGAAACTGTTCCCTTTTGCTCTGCTCTGCTGAGACCTCACCTCCAATACCTACCTCCAGTTCTGATGTCCCCAGCATATGAAGGACACTGAGATAGTGGAGTGGGTGCAGAGGAGGACCACAAAGATGATCCAAGTGCTGGAGCATCTATGTTATGGGGCTGAGGGAACGGGTTGTTCAGCCTAGAGAAGGCTCATGGGGACCTTAGTGCTGCATTCCAGTACCTGAAGGGATCCTACAGGGAGGCTGCAGAGGGACTTTTCATGAGGGTGTCTGGAGACAGAACAAGGGGGAATGGTTTGAAGCTGAGGGAGAGCTGAGGGTTAGACTGGAGCTTAGGAAGAAGTTCTTCAGTGTGAGGATGGTGAGATTGTGGAACAGGCTGCCCAGGGGTTTTGTGGATGCCTTCTACATTGGGGTGTTCAAGGCTAGGTTGGATGAGGCCTTGAGCTGCCAAGTCCAATTGAGAGGTGTCCCTGTCCATGGCAGGAAGGTTGAAGTAGATGATCTCTTTAAGTCTCTTCCAACCTCAGCTACTCTGTGATTGCTTATCATTAAGAAACCCAAGATTCCCATCCAAGAGGTTGGTATTCAGTTGTAATTTTAAGAACAGCATTTGATTAATTCTTCTGAGTGACTTACTTGAGCGACTGGAAGGAGGCAGCTTTACTCTGCCTCCTTGTACATTAACTGGATGGATGAGAAGAACATGTTAAGTTTTTTAAGTACTGTAACATAATCATGTCTGTAGAACAAGATCACAAAACTTTGAGAACTGCTTGAGAGGGTACAGCAAAGGGCTACAAAGATGATTAGAGGACCAGAACATCTCTTCTGTCAAGAAAGGCTGAGGGACTTGAGGCTTTTTAGCCTGCAGAAGAGCACACTGAGGGGAGACTTCATCACTGCCTATAAATACTTAAAGAATGGGTGTCAGGAGGATGAGCCCAGGCTTTTTTCAGTGGTGCCCAGTGACAAGACAAGAGATAGTAGCAACAGTTTGAACATAGTTCTGTCTAAACACAAGGAGAAACTTTGAGGGTGGTAGAGCACTGGAGCAAGCTGCCCAGAGATGTGGTGGAGTCTCCATCTCTGGAGCCATTCAAAACCCACTTGGACTCATTCATTCTAGTGCTACTTTCCTGCTTGTGGGGTGGATGAGAACACAAAGAGGGCAGATATGCAGTATTTGGAAATGGAGCTGAAACTCAGCATGGAATATTATCTCCAGACAAGTATTTGTACTTGAAACATCTTTCTCATGGTGTCCTGAAAACTGTAATTTGAGTGTCATAGATACCCATTCTGCTTTCTAGGCCATGCTTTGTGGCAGATGACACTCAGTAGTAGTAGCAGCAGTGGCACTCAGCTTATCTAGATCATCATAAATCATATAGTAATATGTTCATTAAGCCATTATGAACTTCTTACTCTCAGTATTGCTCATATATTTAAATATCCCATTATCCTTAAGTAATGAGGTTTTATATTTCATTAATTGATATATTCCATTGATTTGTGACACTATAATCTCCTCTCTTGAAGCTGGAAAGGTATCAGAGAAGGTGCAATCTGGATGGGGAATATGGTCTTAGAATGCAGATGTGTGGTAATTGAACTCCTGTAGAGGTTAAAGCAGTGTTTCCAGTTGTGTGTACATTTCAGATCACACAGGAAAGCTTTTTGGGTGCATTAGGCAAAAACAAACAAACAAAAACCCACAAAAATATAAATGGATCTTCAAGCAACTTAGATTTTCAACGGAATGAAAATGTAACATCAAAACTGACTTTGGGGAAAACTCACTTCATCGTGGTTAAATCACTTGCATCTCTGATCATTTAGGTGTCCATTTGGCTTTGAGAATAGCTGTACTCCTATTGGAGATCAGGGATTTTACTTATTGATGACTTCATTTACTACCCTTGCAGACTTCTAACACTTAAATTGTCTCTTTCCTTATCCTTAGTGATTTGCTGTAAACCAAAACAAAAAAAATATGCCTGGCAGAACATCAAGTCCTAACAGAGAATCGCATGCCTGATAAGATTTAAGGCTTAATGAGACATAGATTGGGCATTCCATTTAAATAGTTTTCCATAAACCTTTTAGATTCTTATATGGATATAGAGGTTTCCTAAACCTCTGAATAACAAGGACAGGTGACTGCAATTCTAGGACTACCTAACTGAAGTATTTCTTCACAATGATTGATCCTCAGACCCAGGCCATCCCTCTTCACAGTGCCTGAACCTTCCTTTTACCCTTCCTCAGGTATCCTTTGCTGTCTACAACTACCTGAAGGGGGGTTGTGGCCAGCAGGAGGTTGCTTTCTTCTCTCAGGCAACCAGCACCAGAACAAGAGGACCCAGTCTCAAGCTGCACCAGGGGAAGTTTAGGCTCGAGATGAGGAGAAAGTTCTTCACTGAGAGAGTCATTCCCCACTGGAATGGGCTGCCCAGGGAGGTGGTGGAGTCACCGTCCCTGGAGGTGTTCAAGGCAGGTTTGGACGTGGCACTTGGTGCCATGGTCTAGTCTTGAGGTCTGTGGTAATGGATTGGACTTGATGATCTTTGAGGTCTCTTCCAACCTTGCTTATACTGTGATACTGTGATCCTTTCATGCCTCACATGAAGCAGGCTCAAGCCAGTCTTCAACAAATTCTAAGGCCAAAGGTTCCCACTCTGATTTTGTTTGGTTTTGTTCCCCTTGATTCAGTTCAAATGTAATGCCTACTTCTGACATAGCAGATTCACTGTGATGGTTCAAAGAACTTTTGGGCTAGGTTTTTCAGTGCTAGTTGCAAGAGCAGTACTTCCAGACTTGAGTACATTGTGTGAAGGCAAAGACATCATCACTCTCAGCTACAAAACAGAGACCTCCACAGTCTCCTGAGTGTTGCCAGTGATTCATCAAGGTGCCTGCAGGTTTTGATGTCAGACCTTCAACATTTTGGTGGAGACCATAACACCTATGACTCTGTGTAGCCTCAGTCTTAAGCAGTGATTTCCACCAATCCACAAAATTGCCTGCACCAGCCTCTCACTCAAGACACAATACTCAGCCTGGCTCTGATATGCCTCTGTTTGAAGGTCATGTGCAAGTTTTCAGAGAAACTAAGGAGAAGTGTGAACAGGGCTCTCCAGAGTCCAGTTGGATTCTGAATCTGGAGCCGTTTTGTGAAGGCATCTATCACACTAAGTCAGTACAAATCAAAACATGATTTCAAGGATGGAGATGGATCACTCGTCTGATCTTGCCTGCTCATGGGAAATGACTTTTTAATGGTTCATGTTACAATATGGCTATCAGCATGATCTAGCTTTGCAGCTGATCCTGGAATTGTTTTCACAGTGGTTTGAGGGTTATCCTTAATTTCTTTGATGTTAAGAGGATTCTTTCTGGTTAGAGATAGAAAACATTATACCTGACTGCCACTCTTATGGTTGCTTATGCCCAAATCTGATATTCAAGGCAACAACAA
>WBNM01040338.1:0-53143 GCA_013399055.1 Ramphastos sulfuratus
TGATTCTATGGCCCAAACTGCAACTCTGAGGCAGTAAGTTTTGGATGCCTGCTCAGCTCAAAAAGGAGCAACAAAAATTAGTCATGTTCTCCATTTCGGTCATGTTCTCCATCTCCTGGAGTTTCCCTTTCTTGATTGCTCTTTTGTCTTGGGTAGAGAAAGAGATCAAAACTAAGCAAGTGCAAAGATCTCTGGTGAAAATTTTTCTGAGCTATCTGGTGATGAATGCAGAATCATTTCTTGTAAAACAGCTGCCTGACTCTATATAAATGCCTGTGTCTAGAAGCATATCTGCTAAGCTGAACCAGTTGTCCTCTGTAGTCAGTGGTAGGCAATAAATTGAAAATTCACCCTTTAGAGATGCTATTCTCAGGCACATACATCTCGGACAAAGCAAGATAAACTTTGGAGATGCCTCTCTCTCTCAAAGTTAACTGTAGAAGAATCTTGGAAAATGTCAGTTTATGTGCATTTATAAGGGTAATAGAACATGACTGACTGGCAGTGAAAAAGCTGAAGCTGGGCGAGAGGGATCCTGTCTTCAATAGGTTGTAACCAACATAAAGCACACAGAGACACACTGAGCCTTAAGTGCAGATTGATGCAGAAACTATAGTACTATCTCTGTGCCTTTTACAATGATTCTTATTTCCCTGGCAAGTTTGGATGCAAAAATCTGGACTACTAGTCCTGTACTTGGTGGCTTTTTAAAAACAATAAATTTTGAGGCCATTGTTTGCCTTTCATTATAATTTTGCCTACACACACACATCAGATGAAAAGCTTTCTAGCTCTTTCTGCCATTTATCTGCAGGTACTTTAGTGAGAAGAAGATGATGTGCAGGTTTAGCAAACTGCTGAAGATCAGTGCTTGAAAAATGAGGACCATTGTTATTCCATGCCTTGCAGATTTTGAACTGATAGCTGTAGTCTCCATCCTTTCCTTGCACTTCATAACTTGGAAATCTCTGCACATTTACAGGAGCATTCAGTTAAAAAGGAAATGGATTTCTATGTCTAATTAGTCTAAGTGCTCTCTCCTAGCCTTTGTCCTTGTCGTTCTGGGATCTCATTTATGGTGCTATTTAAAAGGAGTCACATCTGTTACAATGAGCTGTCTGTCAACTCAACATCCTATATCAGACACAATTTTCTCTCACCTTTTACTTATACTTTTCAATAACAAGATGATAGATGCATGTTTTAGGTGTCAGGATTTTTAAGTCTGCTGAAAGGGAAGTTTGCCCTCCCCCTTCTCCTCTGTCTTGCAATATAGACTTGATTTAGAGACACCAGGAACACAGAATAGAAAACCTGGGTGAGATTGGCATCCACATTTGTTTTTCTTTAGACCACCAAAAAAAAAAAATAGAAAAACCACAAAACCAGTAATTGTCTTGGTCTGCATGTTTTACTTGAAAGGACTATTAATGGCTCAGTAGCAATAGATGTATGCCTCACTGTACATTTTACATTCACCCCTAGAAGTTGCAGCTGGTGTTGATTTAGTGCTACCCTGATAACCCTGCTGGGTGGTTTTTGACTTGATTTACATTCCCTGTGAAGGGTGGAGGTAACATTTCCAAGAGTGTGAAAACAAAGTGACCTTGCAGCTAAACTCTTCTTCCTACAAGCAGCAGAGGTTTTTTTTTTACAATCTAACCTTTGAAAGTGAAATTCCATGGGTCATCCTGAGCAACACTGCTGCACTGACATTTGTTTTCATCCATCAGCCACAAGCACTCAAGGGATGGCTTTAAACGTTTGTTTGCTACGTTGCTTTTCTCCATCAGTGTTTTTGGTACATGCATGCATGAAAGTAAACACAGCTGGGGGGAAGGAGACATATCTTGTGTGGCTGGTTGGCTGTAGATGTTGCAGAGTCCACCTCTGGATGTGCTGTGGGTGCACAAATACATGCTATGATGCTAAAGGCTGTGGTGCCAGCTCCAAGACATTTTAACCACGTTTTCCAGCTCAGTGCTGGCAAGAGAAGTTGAGTCCTGCAGCCTCACCACATCTTAGCCTGGGGGAGTGCCCATGCTTCTTGGGCAGGGGCTGCCACTGGGACTCTGCTGCAGTTCTCAGATTGGATGTTCTCTGCAGCAGATCACTGTGTGGTTTTTAAGAGGTGACTCTGGTGCCTCTTTTGTGCATTTAAACTACAAATTCTTAGTATTTGTTGAGCCTGGTTGACCAATGACCTGGTTTTACCAGGCCTTCAGAGGGTCCATTGCCAAAAAACAATAAAGATACAAACCTTTGTGTGAAATGCCTGTGTCTTTAATGGGTCAACACTTTACTCTTTGTAAATTTAGCATTATACAGGGGAAATTTTAAAATCTGATTTCTATTAGTCCATCTTCAGTTACTTGCTGCTCTCTTGTGTACAGATTTTGGTAGACCTGAAGTCTGTTTTAATCTGACATTTCAAGTCTCGGCTGAAATGCAGGCATTGCCCTTCCTACATAAGTTGTATATTAAAGCTAGACTTAAACATTTCTTATAAAAAAACCACAAGAAGAATGAGCAGAAGCAGCGCTCAGTCTTTACAAAGTCCAAGATGTGCCTCTAGCTGAGGGAAACAGATGTTGACAAAAGTTGGGACCAACACGCAGGGTTGCCAGTGGATTCTTAATGCCATGTCCCACAAACTCCATCAGTACCAACTGATATTCAACAACTAATGATTTGAAAGGTTTGGTCTTTTTTATTGCAGGGGGATTTAAACTTTGACACATCATCTTAGCATACCTCTTAACAGCTTTAGCTCTAGTTTACACTGCAGGATGGGTATGCTACATGCAGCCTTTATCTGATAGGAGCCAGCCACGGAGCAGGCAGTCTTTGCTGCATTTTATCTCACAATACAGATACCTTCTCTTGGATTGTATTTTGGTTTTAGCAAGTTTAGTGTGAAGCACAGCGTATAGCCTGAGGGGAGAAAATCTACATTTTTAAGCTGAGTTCCTTAATGAGCTTGCCCCAAATTAAAACAGCCTCTGCTGTAACTTCAAAAACATGCCCACTTCTCAAAGATGCATTGCATGTATCTCAGAAGCAAAGTTCATGCCAAAGGGCTTTTTTCTCCTTTTTTCTTTTTCAGCTTCACTGCCAAATGCTGTATTAACTCGCCAGCTGAAATGCTGACTCATCAAACCCCACTCATCAGAAATGCCTGTGTGCTCTCAAATAGAGATTGCTTTCTTTTCTGAGAGTTTAGATGTCTCTTCTGTGACAAGTTTCAAGCTTTTATGGTCTTTAGAGGTACTTCATCCTTATTTGGTTCTGGATTGCCACCACTGATTTAGACCTATCAGCTACCCTTTCAAAACGTCTCATGGGAGGAGGGACACGATTTTCTGTATTAATTATTCTATTATTATTATTCTATTATTATCATCATCATCATTATTTGTTGCTGTTATTGTTATTATTAGTACTATTATTAGTGGTGGTGGTGTTACAGATCTAATTCCTTGCTCTGTTGCTTTTGGGTGTTTGTTTTTTTAACAAAAGATCCTCATTTGGAAGCTGGATCACAGATGTTGCTACCTGTCCATCTTATGAGGGATATTTATTTTCAAATGACATTTGCAGGCATACATTCTTCAATTGAAACTGAAGTGATTCCACAATGTTGTCAGCTCCCTTGTTTATCTAATTTCACTGAAATCACAGGATTACACCAGTAAGTTGGAAGCTAAGAGAAGACAAAATAGTTCAGGACAAAATTAATTGCGGGGCAAAGGCAGATCATATGGTCTAGAGTATGTCTAGCAGAGGGCAAAATCACCTTGCTCAGTAAATGACCTGACTGTATTTATTTCCTCATACACATTTGGTAAATGTAGTTTTAAAAGAAAATTGATATAATTTGATTTTAATCTCCAAAATGCTACAAAATTTGTAGTCTGAGTCTTAACAGTCTGAGTCTGCCCAAACCTTTTTAGGCTACCACTGTTGTCCATGTAGCCAAAACAAACAGTTAGGATTAAACTCACTGCTAGGCAGACAGCATACAGGGGAAAGAATACGACCAATTTCATAAGATGGGGAAAATAACCCCAAAAAACTAAAAAATTCCCCCATCTGATTCATCCAAATCTGGTGATAAAGGGATTCCAATAAAATTTCACTTCTGTATTCAAAGATACCCTGTTTGGTGTAAATCAGTTCAAATCCAGTTCCTGTTGCTCTTTACAATATTATCAAGTGATAGCCTTTTTAAAAACACAAAAATTTTCCTTGCACTGGTATTTTGTGGGCAGAAGTCCCATGATCCCTCATGCAGCTGTCAAAACCTCTAACTTTCCCAGGACAACTGTTACAGTTTATTTAAGTGCTGCCACTGCCAAAATCTGGAGCATTCTGGAAATCTGAGGGCAGTACAAAATAAACTGAAGCCGGGTGTCAGAAAAAAAAAGAAACAAGGAATACATTGCTCACTGACTAGGTTAATAAAAAATGAATTAGATAATAAAAACCTTCTTTGAAAAGAAGGAGCCTCCATCAGAATTTCTGGGTTTACTGCAAAATTCAGTACTGAAAGGATGTAAAAAGTAGGAACTTCACTCCAGACCTGAGGCTTGGCCTTGCACCACTGTGCAAACACAGCTTTTGCCATAGGACAAGCATGTTCTTTTACAGCTTAATAAATATGGCAGTCATCCAGTCACATCGCTGGGATGCCAAACCTTTGCTTTCCCTGGTTAGCCCTTACTATCAAATACTTCCAGTGGCCATTTGCAAGGATGAGGAGATACCAAGATACCACCCTAAAAGACCTAGCAAGATCACAGAATCACAGAAATNCACTATATCCCAGAATTACATTGGCCCTCCTGGCCACAAGAGCACATTGAACAAAAAATGTGTAGGTCTGAGAAAGCTTATAGGTGCCTCTTGGCTTTTCTCCTTGGACATTTGCAAGTGACCTTGTTGAGGACAACCTAGTATATTCCAGCAGCAGAGGGGCATTGTGGAGGTCAGGGCTGGAAGGCAGAGATGTGACGATCCGGAAGCCGATGTACCATTAGGCTTTTCTAACGCACCTTTCTCTGTAGATTTGTTGGCCTACTGGGATGTGAGGCCTTTCTGATGCACAACATAGCATCCAAAGAAAGCACACCCATCAGTCTTAAGGTAAGTGCAGGGTTACAGATTTAGTTTTCAAAGTTTCCTTTCAATTTATTTTTTAAAAATTAAATTGGTAGTACCAAGTCTAATGACAAGGCTACCCTGCTGAGTTAGGAGCCCAGATAGCTATTGTCTCCCTGGTCTATGTATCCTAGACTGTGCTAATGTTTCCTATAATGCAGCTAATAACCAACCATCAGCAATAAATGCCTTGTCATCTCATTGTCGCACACAGCAATAGCTGGAGCAGTGATACTGACAAATGAACCTGCGTAATCACTTTAGATTTCTTTGTTACATTTCACAGTGTGAAGACTGCTTCGGCTCAGCACGTCACAAAAAAACAAACAAGAGCTATAGCTGTCTCTTCCATCAATCTCGGCTTATTTTTGTCAGCCCTCTGCCTGTACAGCCACAGCCCTACCACTGCTCAACAGCGGAAGGGGGAGCTTGATGGTCTGCAGAAGGGGAGATGGATGGCAGTCAGAGTAAGACAGATAGACCCCCGCAATCTCCCCTCTCCTTTGTAAACAATTTTTGCCTTGAGAGAGCAAGGGGGAAAGTGAACTTTTTTGTACTTTCCAAGGCTGCTTCACATGGAAAAAGAGAAAAGCCTGAGAGGAGGGGGGGAATCTCATTAAAATCGAGTCTGCCATTTTCCCTTTTACCTTTTCAATCTTTTTATAGTTTCAAATCATTAACTATCAGCGTGAAGCTCAAAGGTAGTGCTAGCCATCTATGAAACAGTGACACATTTGACAATAATGCTTTTGAAGAGCTTGTCACATCCTCTTCCCAAATCAGTCTCATTAATGCTCAGACTGTCTCTCTTTTCTCCCTGCTTCTTTTCTCCTGATTTCTCTCTAATTAGCTTGGTTTTTTTATGCTCCCTTGTTCCACAGTTTGAGCTGGAAAAAAAAAGGAAAGAAAGAAAGAAAGAAAGAAAAAAGAAAAAAAAAGAAAGGAGGTGGATGTCATTTCCATGAACCCCTAGGCCAAGTTAATCAGCAGAATTAATGACTCTATTACCCATTAGACTCAGGGCTATGGTGCTTATATGGCAGCACCCAGTGTTCTTCGATCCCATGCTTCTTCACTTGCTCTGACAAACATAAACTATTGCTCTCTTCTGTAAGCACGCTCCCTGATCCAGCCAGTGCACTGTGCTCCCTTTCAGGCCCCAGCAGCTGTGTGACCTAGAAGGGCAGCCCAGGGACATTGCTGCTGTCCTCTGTCAGCTCTGCAACAGTGCAAGTATCAAAATTGAACACCTGAAACAATGGAAATGGGCAAAAATGAGGTGGTGTTGCTTCTTCTTCTCTCTTTCTCACATCTGTCTCTTAGCACTGTACCTGAACTGTGTCACTCACACCACTACAGATCTCCATGGCATGACTTGAGGCCCTGACCTGTGAAAGTGTATCCTCAGCAAGTTTGCTGATGATATAAAACTGAGGGAGTGCCAAACAGCCCATCAGACTGTGCTGCCATCCAATGAGATCTGAGTGAAGGCAAACCTCAGATGTTCAATAAGGACAAGTGCAGGGTCCTCCACCTGGGGAGGAATAATAACAGGCACCAGTGCAGGTTGGGGGCTGCTCTGCTAGAAAGCAGCTGCATGGAGAAAGACCTTGGGGTGCTGGTGGATAGCAAGTTCTGCATGGGCTGGCAATGTGCCCTTGTGGCCAAGAGAGCCAATGGCATCCTGGGATGCATCAGGAAAAGTGTGTCGAGCAGGTCTAGGGAGGTTCTTCTCCCCCTCTGTCCTGGTGAGACCACACCTGGAATACTGTGTCCAGTTTTCAGCTCCCCAGTTCAAGAGAGACAGGGACCTGCTGGAAAGAGTCCAGCAGAGAGCTACAAGGATGATTGGGACACTTGAGCATCTCCCCTACAGAGAGAGACTACAAGTCCTGGGACTGTTTAGTCTGGAGAAAAGAAGACTAAAAGGAGATCTTATCAATGCATACAAATATCTGAGGGGTGGGTGTCAAGTGGATGGGGCCAATCTCTTTTCGCTGGTCAGCAGCAATAAGGAACAATGGCTACAAATTGAAACATAAAAAGATTCACCTTCACATGAGGAGCAAGTTCTTTACAGTGAGGGTGACAGAGCACTGGAACAGGCTGCCCAAAAACGTTGTGGAGTTGTCTTCTCTGCAGACTTTCAAAACCCGCCTGGATGCATTCCTGTGTGAACTACCCTAGGGGATCCTGCCTTGGCAGGGGGGTGGGACTTGATGATCTCTGAACGTCCCTTCCAACCTCTAAAGTTCTGTGACTCTGTGATTCTGTGAAAGTGGTTGGCAGCTCTCAGTGCTTCAAATCCAGTGTAAGGCACAAGGCTCTGCAAAATAAGAGGCCTGCAACATTCACCTCCTTCAAAGTTGCATTTCTTGACTAGAATGGTAAGGGTTGGAAGAGACTGTTGGAGAAGGGCCTGTTTCAGTCCTCTCTCACACCAGTCAGTGTCACACCATCATGCAGATGAAGTCAAGTGTCAAACTGAGTTGTCAGGGCAGTCAGCTCTCAGTCTGCCTATACTCTGTTTTAGGAGCATTATCACCAGGGATGTTGATATTGTTTGCATCAGTGGAGAGACAACGTGCCCAAGGTGATGGAGAGTTGCTCTTATTGTGTCACTTGAGTTTTGCCTCAAAATTTTGGGTAGGGTAGGTTTTTCTTCTCTTGTTCCAACTACTTGATTCAAACTCTTGACAAAACTGCATTTGCTACACAGGGAAAATACAAACAGCCTCACTCCCCTGCTTACAGCTACCTCTGATCAGGAAACAGCATGCTTTTGGGATTAAAAAAAAGGGACATGATAAGAAAGGACTTTTCTTGACTTTAAGAATGAGGGGGGTTAAATTTGCTTTCTGTGAGGATAGCCTTGTCACACTTGTAACCAAAGAAAAGAATGATCCCTAGGAATGAATCTGCACTCTTGCTCTAGTTGGCAGCCACACAGCTTTAAAATCAGTAGCAGCTCTGCCTTGATCTCAGTAGGAGAGAACCAACTACTGGCAAGCATCTCATGTTGAAGCAATACTGTGAGGCATCATCCATGGGACTCATCTCAGAAGGCACAGCAGCCATCCTAAAAATATCTGTGTTCTTCAATCCTTTTAGCCCAGGTGATTCCTGTGCTTTAAAGGAAATAGAAAATTAAGTGTATTTTGTACACTGAATGGATTTTCCCAAGAAAAATGCAGTCTCTGTACCAAAGTCAAGAGCTTCTCTGCACAGAAAAGTGCAGGATACCAAGCCCAAGCTGTATGAGGTATAAGCTGCTTGCACTGCAACTAGTAGAGATATTTTTAACAGAAACAGAAATAAAAGGCAAAAGACAAGTATTATCTGCCAAAGCAACCAAGAGCATCCAGGAAAGACAGATACCTTTTCATATATGCACTCCTGCTAACTGCCTACACAGCTTGTAAAGCCTCACAAACATGGGCCTTCCTACACTGCAGGTGCGAATCAGGGTCAGCCAAGACTGAACCCTGCCTTCTCCTCCTTTGCAGAGTACAACACTTAAATAAAGGGGATAAAACCAGGAAGATGCATCCCTGCATGAAGGTCCCTGTTCCTCCAGGGAGTAAGAAGGCTGGGAGCAACATCTCTTCCAACTCTGCTTCCTTCCGTGGACTAACTCAGTCTCTTTACTAGAGTTTTTATGGTATAACTTCATTATAGTGACCCTATTTCCAGCCTTATAGCTGACCATTTCTCCCTCTGGGTACTCAGCAGTGATGATTTCAGTGCCATGGACTCGCCCCTATAGCCCAACCTCTTCCTCTCAGGTATGAAGGTTTCATCTGCACTGTGCACCCCCTGCACACTGAAGAGGCTGCTTGTGCAAGTACTGAGCCCTAATGCATCACCTCCTTTCTGCAAGCCAAATGAAGCAGTCTGCAGGATTAAACCTTTGAATTGCAACTATGGCACTGAAAATGAACCAATTCAGGTGCACTCTGTACTTTGCACATGCAAAAATAATCACCACAAACAGTGCTGTGAGCTTGGTCACCCATTGGTTTAAGTCCTTTCTTTATCTCATTAAGACAGGACTTTGCACATGCAGCCATGCCAGATTCGGCAATGACAAGTTGAAAATATGGTTCCAAAACCACACAAGATGCATCCAGACATTATGAAGCCTCAGTATCAACCTCTTAGTCACTCTCCTGTAACTATGCTGTGGAGCAGCAAGCATGGGTACATGTTAGGGTTATGGGGCAATCCAGATCCCTTCTTCCTCCCCTCCTCCATCTCTGGAGGTTTGAATGGGGGAAGAAAAAGGTGCAAAAAATTGCTTACCCACCCCCTGCCCCTTGTGGGCTTGAAGGGGGAACAGCAAAAGGTGCCTTTTCCACACTTGTACTGATGGGAAAGCCCACACTGGAATCGGCTGGTGATTGGCTGGATTCTTTGTGCTCAGGATATATGGCAAGTGGACACATTGTCTAGGAAAAATCAAAGAGTGGGGAAAAAATCATGGAGTTCCTGCCTTTACAGAGCTCCTGCTTGGCAGTGTTCCCGCCTGTGGACCATTCCTGCTTTGGATGGCTACCACTTTTGCACGACTCCTGTTTTTGCACCGTCCTGTGCAGTCCCACTTTTGCACCTAACACAGCATCTTCTTGACTCACACTGGCCTCTCTTCCTCCACTTCAAACTCAGAGAAAAAAAAAATTCCTCATACATATTGTGTCTGCTTGTATTGAGGATTTTATTTCCAATGTCTTTAGAAAGAACGGCAAGCAGGAAAAACTTGCAAAACTCTGCAAGTTGTAGGTTTGCCAGAGCCTTTCTGTATTATGATATGAACCCCAAAGGAATAGCAGAGAAATGACAACTCCCTTGCATGTGATATTGTGCCTGCCCTTAGAAAACAGTGGAATATGAAATTTCTGGAGAGAAACATATCTAATAGGGAGGTTTCTACTTAGGGACTAAGTAGATACCTAATAGGGAGGCTTAGATAGATCAGTATGAATATACAGGGAAAGAGAGAAAAATGAAGAAAGCAAGGTTTTGTGTTCACAGCTACTTTTCCTCCTTTCTGGGACAGAAAATCCAGAGAAACATGGTAGTTCTTTTAAGGAATGATCTGCATTTCGGTATCAGCAAAACGAAGCAATAAAGTGGGAGTAACAGGTTTCCTGTAAGTCCACGGAGAGAACTGTTCTCAGTGTGCTGGAATAGCTGATAGATAGCAACAACCTTGTGGCACATCCTCTTCATAATGACAGCTCAGATGCTATGAACAGAAGATGCTATAAGAAACAATGTTTTTATCTCCCCATGGCTTGATCCACTAGGAGGGGATTTTAAAAAACAGTCGAGCTGCCTTCTTCCATTGGGATGTCTGAATTTTGCATGGAGGGGGTGCTTTTGTCAATCCTGGTAGAACCACAGTGATTTCCTAAGGGCCATCACTGGGATTGTTGTGCAGTAATGACAGAAGGGAGTCTGGCTGTTTTCAGAAGCAAGTTTCTTTCAAGAGGATTTCTGTGTCAGACTTTTAAGGGGCATATGGATGCTTTGCCAGTCTCTCTGAGTGCATGTATGTGCATGAAAACAGGAAGCAGACACCATCTCTCTGGAAAACAGGTACAATGCTGTGCAGATTCCTACCCTTCACCAGCCACCCCTTGAGCATGCTGAATCATGGGCTAGTCTACACAGGCATGTGGAAGGAAAGAAATGCAAACTTGCTAAATGGTCTGAATTTAAAGTGGATTGATTGACTTGCATTGAATCTCTGTGTGGATATTCTTGTTCAGAATTAAAGTAAGCTAAGTCTTACAAAGGCCAAGCTAGTTCTGAAGGAGAATGCATACACAGAGATTTAAAACATTTTTAAGTAATCCATTTTAGCAGTTAATTCAGATTAACTGCATTCAGTGTTCCTCTCTGGGAAAGCCCTTCAAGAGAACAAGACCTGGAAAACCACTGGGCTCAGAAGTGCAATGTTTTTAAACATCCGGCACTGTCAATTACAAAGTGGATAATTACCATCACAGAACTCCTGAAGTGACTGACTGCTCACAGACCTTCCAATGTCGATGCTGTCAGATGGGGGTTGTGGTCCTGCGAAGGACTTGCCAAGAGCATCCTAGCTTCCAGGAGTATGCTTTGGGAAACAATGCAGAGTGCTGTTAAAGCCTTGGCTAACCTGCCACTGCAAGGGATTTTGATCATTCATGAGATATCTGTGCTAGCAAAATGCATCCTTCTCACAATGAATGTGGAGCTGGCTGATACCGCTGCCTGCTCATTGCTGGCGTGCCAGAGAGGCAGGACCCGGTATGAATCTTAATGGTTTCCCTCCTACCTGGAGTGGGGAGGTCTTGGACCAACTCCTGTTTTCACTCCCATGTGTAAATCAAACACTGGTTATAGCACATTTTAGCAGCCGCCTCTTTAGTGGGAAAAGGTCAAAATCTGGAGTTTAAGCTTTATTATTGATTTAAAAAAATATATTGCAAACAATAACTTCAAGGGAAATGGGAGATTCTGAATAAATAAGAGTGCATAAGTGTACAGGGAAAATGCAGCAGTCCATAAATATAGTTAAGAACTCAGCTATACAGTAAAAAGAAAAGGTATAAAAATGTAGATGACTAAAGCAATGTATGTGCAGAGGAATAATAATGCACCATGAATTAAAATGTGAAAGTATTGGGGACTAAATTGCTTTTACTACTCTATACATTTTTTTAAAGTACCTAGAGGCCTTCAGGTATGAGTGCTAAAATAAAAATATTATTATTATGGATTTTGGGGGGCAGATGAGCTGGAGCTCAGGGATGTCCCCTGTGCCTTAGCTCTATTTCACTTGTTTAAATGCATTGGGCCAAATCTATCCCTAGTCTGCTATATTTACTGTTGAAAGTGCTTTAGAAAAGTGCATATTAAAGCTATATCTAAAGAAGCACTGAATTCTGAACAGACATTCAAAGCAGGGCAATAAAAATCAAAGATGTTCTCTCAGGTCAGTTTAGTTTTGGGTGAGGGGACCAATTGCTCAGTTACATCAGTCCAGTGAATCTGAAACAACAGTGTGTGAAAAATACAGTGGCAAAATAATGTCTCCATGTAGGAGAAACACTATTGCTAATCAGTAGCTGGGCTGCTCCTCAGTTTTCACTTGTGGATTTTATTGCAATTTTTTCACTGATCATTATCAGTGGGCTTCCTTAATTAAACATAGAGGAGCTCAACCTAAGTAAGGACACCCAGTCAGCACCCATGGGTGGTGTTAGAGTGACCATCAACTCTCTATCCTGCCTAACCAGGGGGCCAGTAGGCCCCCTGGCCTTTGTCCCACTCCCATTCACCTGGTGCACACCATGGGGACTCACCAATGATGACAGGAGAAGGATCCCTCTGCCCAGTTGGGCACAACTTAAGGTTTCTGCCTTTCCTGGGGCCCATTAAAAAGGGGAACAGGCAGGGAGGGCAAAATGGTCACACCTGGGGTGGGAGGAGACTAACAGAACCCAGGTGCTCTGGGTTTGGGGGGGAAAAGGGGAAAATGCAGTGTGGGGTGGGAAATGGGCAGCCCATTCCAATGCGATCGCTCTCTCTGTGAAGAACTTCCTCCTAATATCCAGCCTAGACCTCCCCTGGAACACTTGAGACTGTGTCCCCTTGTTCTGTTGCTGGTTGCCTGGGAGAAGAGACTGACCCCCATCTGGCTACAACCTCCTTTCAGCCTCCTCTTCTCCAGGCTGAAGACCCCCAGCTCCCTCAGCCACTCCTCATAGGGCTGTGCTCCAGGCCCCTCACCAGCTTCGTCACCCATCTCTGGACACATTCCAGTACCTCAACAGTACCTTTCTGGGTTTGATGCCATTCTTAAGTCATTAGATTGATGCCTTTCACTCCAGTCTCTCTATACACTCACGTATCAATTCCAAAATGTATTTACAGCACTGCTCTGTCCCTTTGCCTGCATCCATCCTTGTCCCTTTGGCTTCACTATCTTGTTATTATGATGCTCTGCAGCCCAAGGAGGATCTTCCATGGGTTATCTTTTCTCTGCCTTATGTACAGACCAGTTAGAAATATTTCCATTGCATTATTTTCAGGTTTTCCTACATTCTGTTCAGACAATCAATGTACTTTTCCAGGTCTTTGCTACTTCCCTTTTGTCAAGGCCTGTAGACTCACATCTGTGAAGGGTAACAACCCTTTTTGGCAACATCACCTCCTCTTCCTCCAAAGCACATTGTAATTTGGTCTCCAGCTTCATGTGCCTCATACCTCCACCTATGTACTCTTGCCTCTCGCTTTATCTGCCATCAATCATCTCAATGTGGTCATGAACATCAGCTTTTGTGCCTGCTCTCCATATTCTTCTGATGGTATTTTAACATGTTTATTAGTACAGTCCCTTACACAAACAGCCTCTCTATGCCTGTCCACCATGTTTATCCACCAATCCTTCTCATAGTGCTCCTTCTCCATGGGGACATCCAATGGGGACATCCAATACACCCACTTCCTTAGAGATGGCTGGGACAGTTGGCAGCCAGCTGCCATTTCATTTACAATGTTTTTCATTGCTCTCACATCTTTGAATTACTTTGCCCTCTTTATCCTCTTTCCCTTCTCTTAGACAACACAATATTACATATGTGTTTGTATAGCACCAACCAAAGACTACTACTCCTGTGTCCCAGTTGTTCCTTCTGAAAGGCAGACAAGATGACATCTTGGGACACTGGAAATATTCTGGATGTTAAGATAGGTGTTGTCTTATTTCTCACACAAAACACTACACACACAAACATGAGGTGGTTATGCAGAGCATAAGTAAGAAACATTATCAAATACATAGTCAGTGAATTGCCCTTTTGCTTACATCTTGTTGTAGTAAGAATATCTGTCATTCTCTTAGTGGTTTGCTGCTTGGAGGGTGATTTTAATTGAAATGTAAAATGTCAAACATTAGTAAGAAGGAGGATAACCCTGTGGGGAGTGAGGATGAATCAAATTTATTAGTCACTGAGCAGCAGGCTGGTAGCCCTTCACTTGGAGAAAATTTAAAAGGCAGTTAATGTGAAATACAAAATCAGCCTAATCCCTTCCCCATTCTAACTAATCTTCTGAAAACCTGTACCACAACTTTCCACCAATTCCAGAAATTAAAGACAAATCTGCTACAGAGATTAAAACAGCCTGATTTTTGTGTGTGTGCAAGAATAAAAAGTAAGTTATGGGCTGTAAAGGAAAATGTCTCTCTTAGGGGCATTCACCCTGTTATCAAGAAATGGCTGCCTTTGCACTATATACAGCCTGTAACACAACTGGGAGAGCCACTAGCGTTTGGTAGCAAGGATAAAAACCAAATCTTCTGCTTTTCAAGGAACTCTTTCCAAGAGCAGAATTTGCCACTCCAGACTAGTCAGGGGCAAGGATGACTACAGACTCTTTGACAGACACTTTGACAGACACAAAGAAGGACAGAGCAGCTCCACTTGTCCTCCAACTGACATGATATTTTCTGCAGTTGCACTTTATACTTTCACTGGATCATTCTGTCTATCTTATCACCCACAAATAGCATATTTCTTATTTGGTAATGATCCCTTTTAAAAAATATATATATATTTCTACTGTACTTCTGACTTGCTTAGCATCGAGCTAACAAACATTCACTTTTTGTTTTCTTCTATTTTCAAGTCTCAAACTTCATAGATTCAAAGGAAGAGTAGAACAACATCCCAGCTATCCCAAAGCTGTATTGCCTTGTGATTTATTCCCCATACAGGTGGCTGGAGAAGCTTCTGGGAACATTCAGAGTCGTTTATCTTAGGCAGGCGACTAAAGGCACATAGTGACACAGAGATAATCACACCTTGCAAAAGAGGGAGTGTGGGAGGGTGTCTCAAGCTGGATTTTCAGCTCCTTTACAAATAGATAGTGGTGTTTGTTCCATGCATCTCCATGCAAGCAGAAGCTGCCAATTTTGGTTGATAACCATGCCTCTGGGCTTATTTACAGCCCCTGCACACGGTTTAGTCATGGAGCAGGGTACAAGCACTCCCTGGTCATCCACAGTCCACACACTTGGGCTGTGCCCTTTTATTGGGCTGGTTGTGTTGGCCTTCATGCTAGGGCTAGGCTGCCCTGTACGAAGTGGATAAGTCCCATCCTTGAGTGGGCATCAACTGCTACAGGAGAAATCAAGGCAGTTGTTTGAACAGAAAAGTTAAATAGGGGATAATTTTCGCACCATAGCTTCGTAATGCAGTGATTTGCATTTTTTTATTAACACTGCAATATTTGTTTTAAACTTATGATAGTGTGTGAATTCTAGTAAAGATTTTGAACAGCTTTTAGCTAAGAGTTCTTAAAATCAAACTGTTTCTTTCAACTTGAAATCTAATTCTATATGGCAGAAAAGACAAGCAGCATTTGGGAGGTGGGGGGAGAAAAAGAATAGAGCAACAATATAGAGCTTACAAATTACAACCAAGTGGAGCTGTCAATAAGCTCTTGCTCACCATATTGTCACAGAATTTTCCTTCTGTGTCACGTTGGTCATTACTGTAACACTACATGAGAAATCACTCCATCTGTTAAAAAAGAAAAGAAAAGCAGCTGCTATACTCTTGCAAAGATGGAATTAACAAACACCAAGTAACTGTATTGCTTTCAACTTTTGCAGTCACAATTTTAGTTCCACTTTATTTGTGCCTCTGAGTAGTTCTACTGCCACAGTCGTTAAGGCTCTCAAAAAGCTCATTAACCAACACAAAAGATGCTACCTATGGAAACTACAGCAATCACAAAATTCCTGTTTTCATTCCTGTGCTGATGGTTTGGGCTTTGGGGTTTCTTTGGTGGTGGGGGAGGAGGTATTAACATTCTGGGGAGAGGAGAACTAATGCAGTCATTGCAGCAGAATAGAAAAAAAAAACTTCATAGAGATTCAAGATTATTTTGCTGACTTAGCTTGGCAGTTGAACCAGGTGAGTCCCATTACATCCAGACACAGAAAATAAAAACATTTGAATGTGTGAAGCAGAGGAGCCTGGAGCAAGAGCAGCAGGCTGGCAAACGGAGGCACTCAGGCTCAGGAGGAAGCCTGGGCTAAGATTTTATGACTTACCATTAACACTGAACAACACATGGAGCCCCTGGGAACTGTTTTCTTCAGAATCACAGCTAGGCTGTGTGTAACCACGAAAAAGGGCTGGGTGGGATCGCACATGTGCGCCATACTTTTCTATACCTAAATTAAGCTGGAGGGTAGCCCATAGCTCCTTCAATTCAGGGGACATCAAGCCAAACTTGGGGAGAGCCCAAATGAAACACCTCATGGAGACTAAATCCTAAACCAGTCACTTTTTTTCCTGTAAAGGTGAGATCACTAAACACCACTTACCGAAAAGAACCAGTAGCAAAACCAGAGCTGATGACCCATGTATTTAGGTAGTTATTGGAGAGCAAAGATTGGCTGAAACGTGATCCGGTGGGACTGTACTGGGGACAGTGTGCTGCAGATAGATGGAGATGGCTGTTAATATCCCAGGCAAGCTCCAGTCTGCTCTGGGGACACCTTATTCTCTGTGTTCGTGTATCCCTCCTTGCTCTACCATCCAGCACCCCAGGCTTAGCACTTGCACATCCTGCTGATTGCTGCCTTCATGATGGCAGGATCCTGCATCAGCTCAAGCCATGACCAGCTGTGGTCAAGGGCCATGGAGCCACGGGAGGGTGTTTGGACATGTATCACCATACTTACATGACTCTTCTTACATGCTTCATCAACCATCTGCTGTTGGCCAGAGATGGAGACAGGAGCTTCGTTGGAGGCACGATGTTACAGTGAGTATAGCTGCTGTCATGCAACAGTGGTTTGTTTTTTTCCAGCAGTTCAAACTGTTTTATTCCTGGCAGGTTGCTTCAACAAGCTTTGTAGCTGCATCTAGGCTGGAAGAGAAAATACAAGAGGCAAATGCAGTTCCAGCTGTTCGAACACAAGTCCTCTGAACTAAGAGGTTTCACTCCAGGGGGGCATTCCTGATCCATTTGCTATCCTGTAGGACTCTTCAGTTCACTGGGGGGTGATTTGCAGCTATTCTGTGGCAGAAGGAAGATGCCAGTAGGCTGTATCATTCCAACAATCTGCAAGATGGTAGTCTAATTTTCTGGAAAGAATGTATTTTGTTATAAGTGTGTGAGTTGTATCTGCTCATCTGGTCTGTTAATTCATCCAAAGACTGCCATTCTAATAGGCTCAATGGCTACTCTAGCTAGTAAGATACCTCAAAACAATCATTAGAGGTACTCCATTAAATTGGATACTACTTACATTACAACAATACAAAGACATGAGTGAGATTAGGTTTCATTTTCTAGCACAAGTAGTAACAATCTAGTTCCAAGGAAATTTTATGGAGAAGACAAGTAGTGAGGGAAGGGAAATTGAGGCACTTTGAAGTGGGTATCAGGAGGGTAGCAAAACAAGGAATAGAGTTACATTAAGTCCAACTGATATGTTATAAACAGGACCTTCATGTTTACATCAATGTAAGGTATTCAAATAAATTGTTCTGCTAGTGAAAATGATCAAAAAAACACAAACACATCAGTGCCCACTGAAGCTCATCAGGAATATTTTTAGAGATGGAATAAAAAGTCATCAGAGAAGTAAGATTTTTGTCGTAAGAAACCATTGGTTTCTCAAAGAAACAAAAAAGCAAAACAAGCTAAAGAAAACAAGACCTTTCATGTGAAAGTTTTGGCCAACCCAGGGTGAAACTTCTGGCCATGCCTAGAGAAAGCCCCAAGGGGCTAAAGCCCACTCTGAAATGATTCAGAGCACAGCTTGGCTCAAGGTTTCCCTTGTTTTGGGGCACCTCATCATGGTGGGTCAATGATTTTCACTGCACCTTTTTGCAACCAAATGCAGCTGTGCTGATGCAGCAAATCAGAGGGGTTGGAACTAGATGACCTTTGAGGTCCCTTGCAACCTAAACCATTCTATGTTTCCTGTCCCTGTTCTGGACAGGACAATAAGAAAACTTACACAGGGCCTCCAACCAAAGAGTTCCCCATAGACTTACCCACTGGGCTCTCGAGACTCAAAATCAGCAGTCAGGTGTCCTGCTTATCTCAGTTACCTACATCTTAGTGTGCATCATGGCTTTTAAACATGACAAAAATATGCCAGAAAGGGCTGCCCGACTTCCCAGCCCTATTGGTTTTACCAGAGGCAGGCCACAGGGTTTGAATCCCTGCAGGCATTTTAAATACCACAAGGTTTGTGGTTACCATTCGTGTGGCTCTGGTTCAAGCTATCCTCTGTTTTGACAAGAAAGGAAACTGTCATTTTGAGGGAATACGACACGAAGGCATTCAATGTGCCTGCCAGTCTGCCATCATGCCATTTCTTCAGTGCAAAGGGTCAGCAAAGCCACTACACCACACGTGAACTTCTGCACAGACGTATTTATTGTACAGATGAAAAACTGTTTTACACAGCCTGCCTGACCAAGAGCTTGGCACCGCTGCAAGAACTGGTCTATGCAGCAAAATGGATTTTATCACAGGCTGAAAGACTCTTAAAGTCCTTCAATACAAAGAGCTCCATTTAGAAAGAAATTGCAGTGTGTAAATATAATCCACAATCAAGGCTCTCAGAGTCACAAAATAGCATGACTATATCTCTGATTACTAATTTAATCAGGCACCACAAGCACTTAAGTGAAGGACCCCAACCAGACAAAGGGAGCTCCTTACAGCTGTTTTTAGCAGGCTGTATTTTGCAATAGACATGTGAGCAGAGATCCCAGTTTGTAAGTGATCCTGTGTCTGAGGGGAGACATTTACTAAAACAAAGTGAAATTACATGAAATGCAAGAATCTGCACAGACCTGGTCCCTGGGTGTAAACCATGTACACACCGTGATACAAGCAAACACAACTCTTTAGACCATTCACACTGGCTCCTGCTGAGTCAGGATGCATCAGAACCTAGAGCTAAGGAGATATTTTTATAGGCAAGATCCACTATTGTTTCCAATGCAGGAATAAATGAATAGATAAATAAATAAATGCACGTGTCAAGACAAAGACAGGTATCTGCCACAGACTGAAGTCTCATCCCAAAGTCTGCAAAAAAATTGGGGAGAGCAATACCTGGTGGGACTTTTCTGAACTAAGACCTCCCTATAAGCTCCAACGGCATAAAAGCCACCACTGTCAATCCCAGGGTAGCAACAGGTCCCACAGAGCAGGTGGGAAGTCCTCCTGAACTTCTTCCCCGCTGGGCTCCTGAGCAGTGTGTGGAAGGAAAGCAGGATCTGATGTTGTTTCACTCTTTTAAAATTGCCTAAGAGCACACAGGTTGCTCCAGCCATGTGGTAGGTGTCTTAAATATCTCGGTGGATCTGGATGCCAGAGAAGGAAGCAATGTGAGTACACAGGCAGCCTTTGAGTTTTAGCCTGTTTCCCTTTCTTCCCTATTCACCTTGTTCTGTCCACTTTCACAGAAAAACTTTGGAGTGATTCAGCTGCCACCAAGATACCTTCTTTGTGGTGCTGTGCCACAGACTGCCACTCCCATGTGTTCTTCTCAGACTTAAGAGGGCAGCCGAAAACCATGTAAAGTTTGCATACTTTTTGATAAGCCCTGTGACCGGCCCACTGCTGCTTACAGACATGAATCATATCCTACTAGTTACATTTTCTAACAATTTCTCAAAGTGTTGTAAAAGTATCTGTACAACACATACCTTCTCCCTCTCTACCATCCTCTTCCTCACTCAGTCCTAAGCAAGCGATGTCCGAAATAAATTCACAATGTCATAGAACATGAAATCTCTGTTTAGTTGGATGTATTAATAGTTCAACCCATTTTCTGATATAATTGCATTAATTGTTCCTATCCCAACTGGCTCTCCTGGAGAAAAAGAAAGGTTCATTTAAATACTAAACACAGCAAGTGTTGGGGGGTTTTGTTATGGCTTTGCACACAGATGTGAAGCAGAGTGCTAAATATCAGCACTCTCCTTAGTTGAAGGCTGTTGTGTTAGCAGGAATCCTCACCTATTCATATAAACTAGCGTGTACCAGATGGCTCCATGGGAGTCAGGAGGCTTGAAATGGAGCAATCATTCAGTCTGCAGATGGAATATACAGTACGTTCCCAGTTAAGTAAGGGGCTCATTTATTCAGATAGATTCTGCATATATGGAGTGTGTCTCGGAGGACAAGCCAGTTTCTGTCTCTAGATTTCTAGCAAAATTCTAAACTAAGTTCATTCTCCATCATACTCCTGCTACCAGAGTCCAGGAAAAAAGCCTCCATACTAAAAATGTGGAATTTTGCTCGAGCTGTCCTGAAGCAATACACTGAGAACAATATTCATGATTATAAAAAAAATCTTCCCCATCTGGAAAGTAAGAGGTGCTCCACAATATCTTCTTTTCATTCATCACACAAATGTTTGGAAGACAGAATCTTTTGACTCGATCAGAGCAGAACTGCATATTTACATGCTAGCTATGATTACTTTTTACCAGGAGATACATCAGTGAGTTAATGCTAATTAAGATCTGCACAGCAACACCCAGTGTTGCCATGTAGAGTTCCAGAAGAGAGTCAGCCATGACTGCCTTTGACGTCTGCAGTAAATGAAGCACAGAGGCAAGACACCTACCTTGCTGGAAAGAGGCAAGAATGATCCTGCCTCTTGAACAGAGAAGTCCACACTAGAAGTTCCTGACATGGGATAGCTGCTATCTGTATATGAACATAAACTAGAAGCTGCCCTAAACAGAATTAGGGCCTCAAGCTATGCAAAGACATTGCGAAATGACCTTGCTCTCCAGGATAAAGACCAAATGAGCATTCGAGCCTCAGATTTTCAAGGGCCTACTAAAACTTATCCAGGGAACTAACTGAAGAAAACAATAAAAAAGCATTTTCAAATGTCTGACTGAAAGGCACTCGTTGTTTCATATCATGAGGCTTTGTAGAGTTGATTCTACAAGGGAAGGAGTATGAAGAAATATCTGGGTTTTGATGTTTTAACCAGTGTCCACGAAAACACAAGAGCTCACATACACAGCACAGAAAGAAAAAACCTCCTCCTGTGCTTTGGCTTCACAAGTGACTAAAAACAAATCCAGAAGTGGGTCCTAAGAGCTTAGCCAAACCATGACCTAGAACCATGCCCAGCAAAGTCTCCTTCCACTGTGGTCCTTCTGGGACAACAAGCTGCTCTGATACACACACTCCATGGTCTGCTAAAAGGATCAGCGTCTTCATGCAGGTGCATTTCCAGCAATTCTTGGCAGCCTCCAGAGAGGGGAAGGGATGGCTTCTAGCCTGGTAGATCACCACAGCATGTTTCTTCTGCCCTTCCCTAGGTTCATGCTGCTGTTGCCTACTGGAGGACCATGGTCCTTTGTTTTTTACCAGTAGGCATAATCTTGGCTCATGGTGCCTGACACAAGCAATGTAGCATGTGATAATGGCATAGTTTACAAATGTGAACATCACAGGAAAAGTATTGATTTATAATAACAAGCTGGAGGAGCAGGAAGAGGGAATCGTTAAGGGACTGTCTTCTATCACTTTCCAAGGATGGGAGGAACTCAATTATACCCAGCAGCCTCACCTAATGTAATTGTATTCGTTGGCTGTTTGCCTTTGAAGTACCTCTCCTGCAGGATGCCTTGGCAGTGTATTCTGCCACATCAAAAAGGGAAAGTTTTACTACCTGTGCTTTTGGAGGGCTCATTAAAAACACACCAAGTAGAAAGATGGAGCAGAAAATTGTTATCAAATCCTCTGGGGCTTTTTGTTTTATGCTGTTTTTCTTCTCAGATCACACAGAAGCCCATGCACCTTGTGAACTCCGTTACAGAAACGTTGATAGCATAGACTGCTGTTAATTCATCACAGCTTTGCTAAGCTACTTGTCTTCATCTGCCATAAACACAAACAAATTCTGCAGACACACCATATCAAATCTGTTCTCCTAAAAAGACACATTCACTAGTGAAACAAAGAGAAATGTAATGGCAATTAATAAACTAACATTTACTGCACTAATTAGCATCTCCTAGAGGGCTTGATTATGTGTTTACATCAGTTAGATACAGCTCAGTATGAGAAAATACCCACATTTCATACATCAAAAGACATTTCTTTCATATTTCCTCTTCCATTCTTATAGTAGTGAAGTGTGAAGACAAGAGCATGAAGGAAGGTAGAATAATTCATTACCTTGTCTCCTACTGATTTGTACATTCAACATTTTTTTGGAATGAGCACAAAGTCATAAATTAGCTTGTAGCAAAACAGAATTAATTGAATGTCTTAGTAGGATCATCAAACTAAGGTTTAAAGTCAATTTATCTGCCTGGGATTTTGCTAATGTAGCTTCAGCTCATTAGGGTGAGAGCTGATGCTGTGGATGGGATGCACAGGCTCATGAAAACACAGAACAATCCATGTTTTCCATATTTAGGGACAAAAATCTCTCCTGTATGTCATGCACAGACACACTAATTCAGAGGTAAACATATTTGCCTTCAGAAAGGAAAAGGCACAAGCTGTAAAATAAGTGTTCTCAAGAAAGGGATTTTATATCAAAAGGACAGTACAAGGATTTCAAAAGCCTTCTGAAGACATCTAGCCTTATTAATAAAGCCATACTGTCCCATGTTTCCTAGGATCCTTGTAGCACCATGTTGTTTCCTTAGCTTGTGAACAATGCAGAAATCACGTTAGTAAGCAATGGATACCAAGAGACTCTTTGGTTAGCCCCTCTACCTAAGAGGTAATATGCTGAGGCTGGGAACAGATGCAGGACAATTAGGACACTAAAGTCGGTACTGTGGTTTTGGAAGACCTTTTGGTATAAAACACACTATTAATCTCTGTGGATACTTCATTACAGCCAGAATGTCTCTTGTCAGGAGGGCTTTTGACAATAAATGCTTCAGTTAAGCAAGGCAGATGGAGTGCAGCAGGAGCAGCCTGACGTGGAACATGTTGTCAGCTCCTTCAGCCCGCTCCTGTAGGCAGCAGGTTGTAGGGTTCCTGAGCTGGTGTCACACAGAAGCAGGACTTAACAAGTACCTCATACACAGATCAAAGCTTGAAGCCTGTCCTGAGTGCTCTGTGCTCCCAGACATTCTCCAGCAATGGTAACAGATTTGTATGGGACTGGTGACAGAAACCCAACAAACCACCAGGGCTCCAAGGCAGGTCCCAGCTGTACCTGGCTAAAGGAAAACTCCAAACTGACGAAAGGCTAAGTAAAACCACCATGTGTATTAACCAGGAGAAGGATCACACACAAAGCAATTCAAACAACTTCAGTCCTGGAGAAGAAAAAGATGACACAGTGTGGCACTCTTAGCATAGTTACAGTGCTATGAAGTCAGAGGATAGTTGCATAGGCTGATGCCAAAGGCCAAACACAGCACCTGGCATACAACAAAGTCAATACACTGAGAAAAGTAGTCAAGAAATAAAAGTCATTTAAAATCTACAAACCGGTGACGCACATCTTACCAGCTGTGAGCATCTCACTTTTGTCACTGCGTATGTACCTCACACTGCTATTACTGTTTGCTGCTTGCATGTCAGGAGGACTTCATCCCAGCCAGCTATGCTGAGAGCCATGTAAGTGTATGGTGGCAAGAGGCAGTACTTCATAGCTTAATTAAAGGAGAAAGAAGGTGCAGCAATGATGAGAAATTAAATTACATGACATCTCAGAAAGAGTAAAAGGCTGTTCAAATCATATATTTAACATTCTCTATACAAAGCCTGAAGATACAGACAGAAGAATGAAAGAGGCAACAATCTCCCGAAGTACCCATGTTCAGATACTCCTGAACAGGGCACTCCAATCTTTTTGATAGTGCCAGCAGGCAGCTTTGAATAGTTTGCAGACCAAACTTATTTTAGCAACTTCAGGACGAGGGAGGCACTCTTCACTTTCAATTACAGCTGAATTACAATTACAGCCTGTTGATAGAGCACTTCTTCAGTTACCAGCAACCCCTGAGGGCTGTTACCAGTGGCCTTCCCTTTCTCCAGCATGAAAGCGGTTACTGTAGAAGTCTTTCAGCTCATCAACACTTTCACTCAGTGTGTTAGCCCTGATCATGGACATAGACCATAAGTCTGGTGGGTCTACCACATCATCAATATGGAGGGCAACCACCTTGCCTGTATCCCTAAGCTATGAGATCTATCTCTTTGTGTGGATAGGAGCAAGTCATCCCAGGCTTGATCTCAGTTTAGATAAAAGTCATGCCTCTGTATGGTTCAAAACATGTAACAAAGGCAGTTGATGCTCAGGTGGCACCACCGAACCTGCAACCCTGACTATACAGCTGACTTACTACTTCTCTGTAACTAGATGGAGTCTCCATCTCTAGAGACTTTCAAATCCCAGCTGAACACATTCCCACTTCACCTGCCCCAGGTGATCCCACATTGGCAGGATTGTTGGATTCAATGATCTCCAGAGGTCACTTCCAACCCCTACTGTTCTATGATTCTCAACAGAACTGGATCAGTTGTTTTTAAATCCCAGAGCACAATCATGGCTGAAATGTCTTTTCTGCATCTTGGACTGATCAGAAACCAGGACCTCTGCTGCAGTAGGTGGGATTTTTGCCACTTCAAAATCTTTGAAACTTCAGCCCTAAGTTTCAGAAATTTCCAACCACAGCAAGCCAGCTCTGTCTGAAAGCCTATGCCACACTGCAGTGCTGTGAGCACTTGGACACATAACATGGATGCATAAGGTTTGCTATCTCTTCTGCCTAGCCACCTATTCATTACCCCAGAGCTAGCTGTACTCCCTTCCCAATTTACTAATCTGTTCAACAGAGACAGTACAGCAGCATCTTAAATGGGACATACCCAGCTGGGAACAGGGAAGGCAAATAGCTGGCAGCACCATTGCCTTCCTCTAATGGTCCCAGCTTTCAGTTGTCTTCTCCCTCGCCAGCCGTCTGTCCTTCTTCTGTGAGTGTGGCTGGCTGCAGACCATCTGATAGGAAGATGTCTGGCACCTCATGCTCTAAATAGACTCTCTGATGTAGCCCCTCATCCTTGCCAAACACCCTAGCACTAGGCTAGATAAGGAAGAGCCAGGGCTGAATTGTGTATATAACTGTATTGCCCAGGACTAATACAAATATTTGGCCATATATTCAACCAGCATTGAACCTAGCACCACTAGCTGTAATGGACCAATGCCATCTCACATCAGCCCTCCTAAACAGGAGCAAGCTGTTCACTGCACATTCAGCTGTAGATACAAGAGAACTTCTAAAATTCTTTATGAAAAACCTGTTTTCATAGCACCTTAATTAGTCCATCTTTTGGCAAAATTCCACTTTCATTTTATGGAGAGAGCTGAGGACTAAGCCTTAAAAACAGTCAGCAATAAATGCTCTGTAACCCATCCCATAAACTGTATTATTCTATTATTCAGACTCTAAACTCTCCCACATTATATAGACTTCTCACATGCATCCATGTGCCTTCAAAATATTTATGTGCACACAAGTTAACTGCTCTCCTGTCCCAGAGAGCAGGCATTTGTCTTTCTACTATGTCCCTCTCTTCTGCAGAAGAGGAGGTCCCTCCAGCCCATGAGATAAGACAGTGCATAGGCTCTGTGTGCTTCTTCAACAGATGCTTTTTGGAGAATTAGAAGTCCTCCAAAATCCTAGAAATGTATCAGCTTGAAGAAAATTCACCTTCGTTTTCTTGCAGTAGAAATTACCTCACTCTAGTTAATAAAAAGACTTTATTTTTGGTGGATTTACATTCATTGGCAGCTTGAATGTCACTCCAGCTCCACTGCTTCCCCGTCCCTCCCTTTCATGTGAACTGAAAGCAACTTTGGTTTGTTTCTCTCACTCACAGCAAAGCAGAGCTGCAATAACAGCAAATGGTCCTTGGAAATCACAGTCACATTAGGCTTCTGTTCAAATAGCTTTTAGGGCTGTGATAATAGGAGGCATTCCTAATAACTGGTGACTCAGTGAGACCCTGCACAGAAGGCCTCCAAATGACAGTACACAATTTAGAATTTAATCTAGAAAAAGTGGCAGTGATGAGATTCCAGCTGGGGACCTTCTGGTCTGGAGACCGGAGCTGTACCAAATAGTCTAAAGCAACTATTTTACTCAGCCAGAGAGGAGATGAATCCCTTCTCTTCCCCTGAACTTCACAATAACTTTCAGGGTGTTTAACCCATGAAGCAGAGAGCACCTTCATTGCTGCCATGGCTCAGGAGACACAACACTTTGAACCACAGCACTTTCAACTGCTGTGGAGACCATCCAGTCATGCAGCATTATTATGAAAGTTAGTTCCTGAACACTGAATTTCAGCACACTTAGGTTCACAAGCCACTCGCACTGTGATTTTGGACTGTCATTGATCTGCTATAAATCTGGACTGGATGCTCACCCAGAGACAACAAGAGTTCACCTTTTGTTTTCTCCCCTTCCCAGTGCACGATGTTTGCATGACCTATGCTTAGCATGAGGAGGAAAACATGACCCCAGTAGCAAAAGGAGCATTTATTTCTTGAAACAAAGCCTTCAGACCCTCAGTCTTTACACCTCAATGTACAAAGGAAGGGAAATTTTGTCTTTTAGAGAATCATAGAATGTCAGGGGCTGGAAGGGACCAACCCCCCGGCTGGAGCAGGGCCATGATGCTTGGGTGGCCACTGGAAAACAGTGGTTAGAGACAAGCACAGTGCTGGGAAAGGGAGAGGATAGATAAGGTCTCCTGGGTACAGATCTATCCTCCTGTACTCCTACTTAACATTCCTCTGATGTGCCACAGTAGCATCCAGTAAGAACGGCAGGAAATGTCTCACACGTGCAACAGGGAAAGCACAACTCTACTTTCAGGGAAGCAGGTTGGTAGGAGACATGATTGCACTCAGATGGTTGGGTCCCATTCAGTGCAAATGTCACTATGAACAATAAACTTCAAAAAGCTAGGACAGCATTTCCTGACTGGTGTGGGCAGTCAAAACAAGTATCAGTGTTTTGGAATTATTTTTTTTTTCACTGTCAGTGGTCTTCCAACAGGGTACAATATTTGCTAACATAGAGTAATTTGAGTTATCCACAGATAGTTCAAAACCACAAAGAGTTCATTGCCCAGATATCTCTATTTAAAACAGATTTGCTTTTGTTCATCAGTATAATGCACATGGCTGAGAAATGGCAAGGTGCCAAAATGAAACTGCTCCTAATTTTCAGAGGAGGCCACCGGCTAATTACACAGACTGCAGGTGTGAAGAGAGAAGCTCAAAGTAATCAATAGTAGTAATTAATCTGCTAGACTGGAGCTAAAGAGCTAACAGCTGGACATCAGAAATGGACACATGCAACAAGATCAGCAATAATTACCTCTTTAAATATTGAATTTCCATAGCAACAATTAAGCATATAAATAAAGGCTTGAAATCAAGGCTCCGAGGCATGATGCTGAATTGCAAGCACAACATTCTCCACATCAACACTTTTAATAAAACAGTAACAATATGCTTGGGCTGGGTCGACCAGTCTCTTGTGCTAGCAGAAGCTCAGCTTCTGCTGCCTCCAGATTTTTTGGCTCTTCCTCCTCAGCTGCTTCCAAACCCACAGGTTCTGCTGTAACTTGTCTTCATTCAACTCATATCTGAAGAGACCTGGTGCTATAGATGTCCACAAGTCATTCCATCTCTTCTAAGGCTGTCTGCCTTACAGCTTTGTGTACCCTCTGGAGATGGTTTTCCCTCAAAATGCTCTGCTGAGGCACCATTTGGACCCACGCAGCTGTGCCATCTTGAGTGGGCGGCATCAGGGCACTAGCTGATGTGTGACCTCACTGCAGCCTCTGATAGGCTGTCAGATGGATCAAGTGCCAGAGTGACAGCTGTGCCGAGAGAAGTTTCTCTGAGCATCCCACCACCACGGGAAGTACTGCTACTGCCTCTCCTCTCGGCTCACGGCATGAGCCCGCAGCACACACAGTGTTGCATTCCCACAGCACCTTTGTGGGATGAGTAGCACCTGCAGAGATGGATATCCGATTCTCCTCTTGGCTTAATGGCACAGCTTCATCACAAATGTACTCCTGCCATAGAGGCTGGAGATGCCAGGAAACCTCCATTAAGCTCTGGTTAATCTTCTCAATAAATGTCACTTTTTGATGTATACCAGCCTTTGCTTATCTCAGCAGAGATATCAAGGCCAACTTCTCCCTGGTCCAGAAAAGTCAGACCAATGGAAGAGGCACAAATCTCATCTTTTTTGTGTTCTCCTGCATCTGTGGGATCAGAGATGCCCCTGTGAATCCTAACGTCTGCAGGCTGCACCCAACCAGGCAGCAACTGCAGATCACTGCAGCATCTGGGAGAGCTGCAGCAATTAAGGAGCCAAAGCCAACCTACCTCTGGCTCTACCCTGCTCCTAGGTTTACTGGAGGAATGAGGTGCATTCTTCTTCCTAAGAGCTAAATAGGATCTTTCCAACATATTTGACGGGCCACACGTTAACTCACACCTCAGTAATAAGACGAAAAGAAAAAAAAAAAGGTCCACTCAGCAACTATGAGCAGAGGCTATATGAAACACCATCAGAAGCATTATCCTCCCTACATCAGCTTTAGCACAAGGAAAACTAAATGACACCTAGAGAAATCCAAAGAAAAAAGAAATTCTAAGTTACACGCTTCATTTTGATCCCTGTTTCCAGACACAAACCCAGAGCTAGAAGAAAACTTAGGAAACTGGTTTTTTATCTTGAGTTTTCTGCGTTAAAACATTTATTTCTCCAATCATTTATCACCTCAATTTTCCTGCTTTCGAGACCTTTTTGTGGGTTTGGGGTTTTCTTTCATTTTTTTTTTCCTTAAAATAGCTAGAAGTAAGGGACCAATTTGTATAACCTGATGCTGGTTTCAGTCAGATAAGTCACAAAAACCCCTGGAACTTCCCATTGGCTTCAGTGAAGCTTTATAAACATCCACATTAGCCATAATAAGATAGGATGGGGAGCTATATTCTTTTTGCCTCAGAAGAAGGTTGCATTTCGTAATTACCTTCATGTATTGATTTCCCCAACCATGGCAGCAATATTTCTGAATCTCCATGGTCTGTAAATATTTCCACACACTGTATTTCAAACTGTTCTGTAGTATTGATTTGCAATGTACCCATTATGGTATGATATTTCACCAGCAGAGTGCTTTTGCAGCTTTGGAACTGGCTGTGGTTTCTGCCTTCCTTACAAACATGCAGCAGTTCAACTCTCTGTGAACAGCCATGGCCAGATAACACTGACACATCTAAACTGAGATTATTTTTAAAAGTTAAGTGGATATTTTTTAAAGTTAAGTGAAGTGCTTGACTGAATGATGTATTTGACTTTACATCAGTCGTATATGAACTGTTAGCTTAACCCAGCCACTAGCCCAAAAGAAGTATGATGAGTTTCACCTGCTTCTCTCTCACACTTTCCTCTACGGAAGCAGCAGCTCAGCCTTCAATAAGTCATGCACATGCCACTGCCATTGAGAAGTGTTTGGAAAAGGCAGAAGTTGGAAGAAGGCTTCTTTCCAAGCTCCCCTCTGAGCAGCACCTACAAGCCCATCAGCCCTGGTGCCTCCATGGTCAGGCACTGAGGACCAGCGTCCCAGAACAACAGATGTGCCTGGTCCTGTGGAGAGGAGTCAGGCCAAGAGTAAAGTAGATAGTCAGCAAATATAACTGTACAACAACAACAAACTGAGGGGAAAAATCCACCAGCAACAAAAAACCCCACAACCAAACAGTGGATCTGGCTCTCCAGTGCCTCCTACGTCACGCCTTAAGAAACAACTGGCATATGTGTGATGTGAAATGCTGACATTCTGGTTCAGGTATCAAAACCAAGGAGCCTACAGAAAGCTGAGTGCTGCGCAGCTGAAGAGTGGGGTTTCTTTTTAGCTCAGCTGTAGCTCTCCTGTGATATCTCAGCTAAATCACTTGCACTTACCTTGCTGTACTCATTCATCACCACATTGGAAAGACACGTGAAGAAATAATGTCATCTTCTTTCACAGAATCACAGAATGGTGGGATAGAGAAGGGACTTGTGGTGACAATCTGGCCCAATTCCCCTGCTAAAACAGGTTCAAGTAGAGCAGGTTGCACAGGATCGCATCCAAGTGGGTTGTGAAAGTCTTCAGAGGAGGAGACTCCACAACCTCTCTGGGCAGCCTGTTCCAGTGCTCTGTCACCCTCACAGTGAAGAATTTTTTCCTCACGTTCAGATGGAACTTTCTATGTTCCAACTTGTACCCATTGCCCCTTGTTCAGTTGCTGGGTACCACTGAAAAGATCTGAGTTTCCTGAATTTCCTCATTGGTTTTCATGAGAGACGATCTCTTTTCAGGGAAGTTTGTCTAGATTAGGTAAAGAAGTCAAGGTTAACATTCCTCTACCCACAAAATAGGCAAACTACACACAGCCAGGGTCAGAATCTGTGTTAAGATCCCTATCACTGTACAGCCACAACAACAGCGCTCACTAAATCTAGCACTCATGTTGTCCAGCTGAGGAATCCAAAACTCAAGAGTTAACCTCAGCCCATCCTCAGAGTCTTTTTCCCAGTGGCTTTTCTTGCACCACTCTCAACATAGGGAAAATAAAATTGGAAAAGCCCTGTGAACCACATTTTCTCCCTCCATCATTCAGGATGTATCAAGAATATCTGTGGCTCAAGGAAACACGAAGTTGGGTCAAGAAACAAACGTAGTAATGGTGGCTGTTCACTCTGCCCAGCTGTAGACAGTAAATGCAGGTGCTGACACTGAAGGAAATTAAGTAGTTATAAGCTGCCCATATATTGAGAGAAGAATTTGTGGTCAGAGAACTACATTAAACTTCTGTTTGTCCTCTCCTACCTGGTGCACTAGGCCTCCTGAAATGCATATTGCACATGGTTCAGAGGCAGATAGATTTTTCAGTCAACATTAGCATATGCTTGAAGGTGGTTTTCAGTTGTATTTTGGTGGACCAGCAATTATTAAAATACAATGTGGAAAAATAAGTTTTTAATATTAGTACAGCTGGAAAACAAGCTAGGGATGGGAAAGCAAGCCTTCAGTTTCTTTCCTATGTAACTGTCTTTTGGGTAAGAAACCACAATAAACTATTAGGTCAGTGTCAGTTCATCAGAAAAAATGCCAAGGCTGGCTTTCTCAGGATATTTTGAGCACATTCACGCTGGAAATACGCAAGAATAAGAAATCTCATGACATTTCTGCCAATTCATGTCTGGATCGCATTATCATTTGAGAAAGAGACTGAGCCCGTCTCAGAATGGGGAGTTATTTCCATGAAGAGCTGTGATACGAAGCCAAAGCATTGAGTGGATTGAGAAGGAAACAAGTAGTGCTCACCTCGCAGCCAGCAGAACACTCCCTCTGGGTCCTGCTGCTGGTGGTTGAGGGGAGAGCTGGGAGCCCTCTGCTCTTGCTAAAAGCCAGGTGTCTGTTTTCAGTACTGAAGCAGGAGTTCAGAAGCTTAGCTACTAAGACACTTCTCTTTTTAGATAAAAAAATAATTTGTCTTCTCCTAATTCACACATCCCTGTGAAGGACATTCACTCAGGCTCACAGCAGCCTTGGCCCTCACTGTCAAAAGAAAAGCTCTCCCACAGGGAAATTACCAGAAATAAAGTCTACCTTGGCCACTCTCAACTACACATGGGAGGAGCTCCTTTCTTCCACTTGACCAGATCAGAAGCTTAGAGACATTAACCTTACTGCAAATACTCCCCATGCAATATGAAAGTCTGAGCATACAGTTTACAAATCCTCCAGCCAGTACAAGCTTGCACATCACTCTGCAAAATCCTACTGACTTGGGTCAGGTACATATATAACCTGTGCAGATATATGTGAATCCACATGTGCACTGTGAATAATACTATCCAATGCAATTTGTAATTATTGTTTAATCATAAAATAGACTTTCAGAGAAGCTGCTTTTTTTTTTTTTTTTTTTTTTTTAAGTCAAGCTTAATTAGCCCTCCTCTTCCTACTTTCTCCTGGTCCACTTATGGTTTGCTACTGCATAGCTGCTTCATTAAATCATGCTTTCCATATAGCTTTTGACTTTTGTCTTCTCACAGCATGCAAGACCTACACACACACAGAAGTGAGATTTTTTTATGTATTGTTTGTCCATTGTCTTTGGTGGATCCTGACAAGTGCACCAAGAGTGCACAAGTGACAAGAGCCTCTGGCAGGCCTCGTGCTCCTTGGGCTGGCAGCCAGCCAGTGAACTCCAAATCAAGTTGACCAGCTGCATGTAGCATACTGAGACTCAAAGCAGATAAGGTACCATGTCATTGTGTGCCATTAAGCAGAGACCACGCAGAGGCCTGAGAGACACAAGCTGGCTGTGAAAAAGTCTCATATCTGTTTGCCTAGCAAATGCCACTAACATGGAGTAGTACTGACTAGACAGAAATTAATTCCAGTTTTTTTTGAAGGCATCTCCAACCTAAACAAACCATTAAATTGACCCTACAAATTGCTACGTACTGTTTTGGTTTACTGTGTTGACAACTTCCCCTGCTCATGCTCCAACCTCAGGCAGACCCCAAATATTTCTTCCCTCACATTCTTCCTAGTCTTCACGGAATCACAGAATGTGAGGGGCTGGAAGGGACCTCGAAAGNTAACTTCTGCAGAGTCCATTGTTTTTGACCAAGTACAAGTGACTCATCCTTTTAAGTACACTACATACAGCCAGTCATCTCCAGAATAAATGTCTGCCAGAGAACATCCATGGGATACGTGTCATTTGAGTGGAATAAGCACTGAAGCTGATAGTCCTGCGTTCCGTCATAAGTCACTGGTGTAGTGACTTAGTGCAAGGACGTTCATTTTACCAGACCTAACTAAACAGAAGAAACATTACACAGGCATCCATTTCTTTGGGTGTTTACGCACTAGCAAAGCACTGCTGCATCAGAGAGCTGATGTCAAGTGAGTGCTAAGGTTAAAACGTATCAGCACAACACGTCGCAGCCTCTAAGATACTGAAGGAGACATTTCGATGAGGTCACATGTCTAGTGTCAGCAAACAGACAGCTCCTTGCAACCCTTGGAAATGGTCCAGTACTTAATGAAGACAGCCATTTCGGGCAGACTGGTATGATTATGCCCTGTATTGAAGCAGAGCTTCAGAGCTGCAAGGACTGGAGATTGAACTGATTTCTGTTTCCACGTATCTTCAGCTGAAGTCACTGCATAGAAATGGAGGTGTTCTCATTGGAAAAAAAAAAAAAAAAACAGGTAGCCAAGTTTTATTCAGACTCAGTAACTTGCAAAGCACTTAATGTCCAAGCATGGTAGTCCAAAAGTACACAAGAGAAGCATACAAGTCATCTACTGTGACCATGCAAGTATCTGGCCTATATAAAACCCAAGTCCTCGTTGCTCATTACATTGTCTTCCTTCCAAGTGTTATTACAGCTTCTCAGACTTGAACTGTAAAATACTCTGAGTGGAACACTTCCTACTTTGGTCTTATATAGCATCCAGTGTCACAAGGCTCAAGCCTTCCTGTTACCAAAACACAGATAATGTCTTGAATGCTGCTGTTTGGTACATGATTTATGGCTGTTCTTGTTCAGGCTGACACAGAAGATACTCTAAAACAAGACATTTTTTGAGACTTGAAGCTCTTGTTTCCCCAGATCTATAGACTGACCCTCCCTGTGCTGCTTTGCATGGCCCCATTCCCACTTAGAGGTTGCAAGGGCTGAAGCTCTCCATCCCACCATGCACTGCTAGCACACATGTTCATGACTAATTTCTCTTCCCACAGATTAATGTCTTCAGTATTTAGCAAAGCTACACGTGTACACTGCTTGCCATGCTGTTCACACAGGAAATCAAAACACTTTATTTTTGCAACAGGCAAATTGTGGGCTAATTTATACAGATGTATTTATTCAGTGACTCATTAACAGTAAGTATCAGGAACCTAATTTACTGCAACATCAGCCCACAGATTGTGGCAAATTATGTTACACAGAGAAGCAGGACCCAGGTCTGTCAGAATTGACTTTCAGAGTTAAGGTTTATTTTTAGCATCCATTTCACAGCCAGCTTTCATCAGCAGGATGGATTCGGTCAGTACTCTCGGCCAGAGCTTACCCACCTATTTTCAAGTTTATTTTATTATTAAAAGCATCATTGTTTTTCGTCCTAGTGACTTTTTTCTTATATGGCAAGATGTAAGTGTTCCTGAGCATTACATAGAAAAGTATGTAGGGTCTGAGTGCTTTAATAAGCACATCAATAAAATTACATCAATAGTCAATTCCTTGATCCTCTCTCAAGTCAAAGAAATATTGCTAGGGTGGTATAAGGGAAGGAAACATTTAACTTGATATACACCAGCTTTTAAAATTTAGGTTTGCTTTGCCTAGTAAAAAACTGCAAGACTCCTCAACTTCAATTTGAAGAATTTTGTATTTAAAACACTTGAAAAGGAAAAAAGAAAAAAAAAAAAGAGCAAAGGACCAACGCAGAACTAAGGAGCAGCGCACAGTTTGTGAAAGGACACCATTCTCCTTGCCTGCAACAATCTAGTGGATAGACTATTCATGCTAGAGGCAGAAAAGATTTTTTTACTTCCCTTTACCTGATTAAAAGAAATTAAGCCATGGTCTCTAATCATCAGGAGAAAGCTATAACCATTCTGTAGGCTGCAGGGTGTTCCAAGACAAAGTTTTTCCTTGAGTCCTTCCTATTGGAGCTGTTCTATTTCTCAATGAATATGTAGATTCATTATGAGACAGAGGAAGAGAGACTAATACACACACTTAGCTGGGAAAGCTGGTTACCCTGTCTAGTGAATATCTCACTATCTATACAAAGAGGAACCAGAGGCCAAAAAAAATGTTATAAACATTCCCTTTTACAAGACACAGCATCCTATAACTTGACAGAGAAGTGGTAGCATGTACACAGCCACATGGTGGTGAAGTGCCCTGATACTCGGAGTCAGCACTAAAAGGTGAACAATAATGATCAATCTAATCTGAAAAGCCTTTCCCTTCTCCATCTTCAAGTATTCATGTCAGGCCAGGGAGAAGAAGGTGAAAGTCATAAAACAGGTCCCATTCTGATTTCAAGATCCATATTCACAAATTAGTCCCTAAAACCAGCATTGCCTCTCAAAAGCCTCAGACCAGCAATCCCCTTTCCCCATTACTCCAGATCGACACCTGTTAGCATGGTCAGATAACCTCTCAGTTCTAAAATATAAACAATCTGTATGTTTTGAGTGGGTTTGTTGGGTTTTCCCTCCACCGTGCCTTTTTCAGATTGGCACAGGCAAGCTTTAGTACAAAGCAATCATTTATTGCTTGTATTTGAATTTATACACAGCTCATAAAAGATTAATACATATCCATGGAGAAGACTTTTGTATCAGTCAGATCAAAATTAATGAAACCAGTCAAGTAAGTGGTTGCTTACGAGTTTTTATTCTAACATTATCCTATCACACATTATACTACCCTGAAAGTGGTTTAATGTATTTTGTATGTGTTGTGAAATGCTTCTGTGGTCTCTTACCACTGCACCCTGGTGAAAAACGCCCCCCCAGTTAGGAGTGTTTGAATAAATTACTAAACCCAGCACAAAGGAAGAAAGCCAGCACAGAAATTGGGGAGGAGGAGGAATCAGTGTGAGGAGAGAATATATTCTTAGATACAAACTCCCTTGCATGATACTTTGTTCAATAGATCTTATTTTTCTTGAACACTGAGGGAAGAGGCCTTTTGCAGATTAGAACATTTTGAGCATTTGATGGAAGGCAGGGAAAGTTTATAAATAAACAGAACTGCAAAGGAACAATGGGTGCTAACATCTGTAGTCACTTGTGAGTTATGTTTGAGTGTCAGCCTGAGAATATGAATTATTTCCTTGCAGACCATTCAGTTCATCACCCAGCCCAGGTCAATGAAAGTAAGAGCTCCTGCACTACCTTTATTTGTCTTCAAGACTAACTTCCTATACAAGACAATGACATGTTTTAGAACAAATGTATTGTATCCAGAGAGTTTTTAAATCACAGGGAAATAGAATTTTAAAAAATTCAAACAGAACAAAAAACTAAACCAAAACACTTCCTCTAACCTTTCTTTTCTCTCCACTGAAAATATAAAACCAGTGCTCCACCTGCTAACACTCACAGACCAATAACTTAAATTTTCTGGCACTTATTTATAGATTCAATAGATCCATCCACACCTGCTTTTCCCTTAATTAGCTGGCTATCCAAAGGGTGCAGACTGACTGCTGCCAGCTTCCTGTAGTAATAGGAAGATCATTTAGGGCTGATGAAAAAATCACAAAATAAATAAATAAAAATATCTCATGCAGAAACACTCACAAGGAAAATACTAACATAAAAGGGGGAAAATTAATGAAAACTGAGAGGGGTGTGCATTGCTGCTGAGGGTTGGTTTTGCTGGATGTTTTTAAGGCAGATCTGAGAAATGCTTAAGCTTGTAAAGGTCTGTAGGGTGATAAATAAGCAATGCAGGTCTCTGATTCACTGCCATTACACTTACTTTCAATGAGTTTTGGATCACCACAGAGGAGAGGAAATCTCTAGCCTCCTCCCACCACACATCTTCTGAAGAGAATTATTGTGGTGGTAGGAGTCAAACTATTATTAGATTAGCTATTAGCCAGAGGGAAGAAAATGCTTGAGAGAGATTTACTTTTCACAGTGCTATCAGCTGAGTTGCTAGAATAGTAGGCGTTTGAAGACTAAAGTGACAGGAACATTGTAAGCACCTAAATGGGCAGGGGCTGGGGGCTTTTTTTGAAGAAAACACTTGAGTCTTATTTTTCCAGGCTAGTAACACGGGGGCAGTGCTTACTACATTTAGCCAATTTCCTTGCAAAAAACTTAGTCTGTCATCTCCAGATAGGGACTGTGTTGAGGCAGAAGTCTGTTGCACCTGACCCATTTCAAAGGATGGGGTTAGTTTCGAACAAGGGCTGCAAGCTGCTGCATAGTGGTTTTCTTCAGTGCGCTGCTGCTTTCAAGTTCCTGCCTTAACCCACAGGGTACAGCACCCAGAAAAAGGACACTGTCATCCATCTTATATGCTCCAGACAGAGCTACAATTACAAAGTCTGGTCCTACTACTGTTCAGACCTTTCAAAGTTTTATTTTTAGGAGAGTATCTCCAATAAAGCACTCAAGTTCTACCATTTTCAAGGCTTGAACTAAAAAAAATTGCCTTGTAGTGCATGTTAGGACAGGAGGAAAGAAAAACTGTGTAATTAAGTACCTAAGGATAAAATAGAACAAGTAGGATAGTAAGAATTAATTAGTCATCTAAGGGTTTGCTTTGACCTGCTATTCTGCAGTCACACCTATTTTACTATTATATTTCAATAACCCATTTTGTTCTGCTCCAAGGCTCAGACCTATGATATTACATTAGATGAATTTCTCACGTTGTTCTTTTCTGTTTGGGAAGTGGTATAATTATAGAGACTGATTTGGAGAGCTGAGCTTGAAAATGTTGCCTGAGGCATACCAAAGTCCCATGACTTGTTAATAAGTCACTTCTCTCCCAAGGGCTCTTTTTTAAGCTACTTCTTGAAATAATATTAGCACTTCATTGTGACATTTTCCTAATATTGTGAGTATGCCAAAACGCGAGGATAAGGGGAAGCGTTTGGGTGCATCTGTCATAGCGGAGGGCCAGCTTAGCTCTCACTCAGGCTGAGAAGCCTCTCCTGATAAAAGATTGAGTCTTCGAATATGCCTGAAATCTCTGCTGACCCAAACTACCCACAGATTTTCTGTGCTTCAAACAAGTCTGTCATCTCAAGTCAGGGGCTTTTGAGAAAAGCTGACCCAAGGAGCTCACTGCAACCCTCATCCGCCTCCAAATCTCCAGGCAAGGGCATTGTGGACTCAGGATGGGCCAGACTGCTCTTTCCTGCCAGAAATGTGTTTGACATGTGTGGCACCCATCTGCAAGTGCTTCTAGCTCACTCTAGGCTTGAAATCCAGCTGGACTGGGGATACATTTTTGGAGCTGGACCTTCAGTCTTTCAACATGTAAGGGCCAGGACTCAGCTCTGGGTCAGCTCCAGAAATTTAGCTTAGAGAAAAACAAATCACAGGAGAACTTAATAAACAGCTTTTGAGGTATTAATGGTTTAAAGGAATGGGAAAGGGACCAGGCAAATGATACAGGGAAGTTTTACATCTTGCCTGAAATGCCAAGCAGGGGTGGAAATGGCAATGCATCAACCTGCTGTTGCAAGATTCAAGCTGTTACAGTCACCACAGGAGAAAAGACAAAAGACCTGAAGAGACAGACCACAGGTTAGAATTTGCTTCCTCTTCTACTAGTCCACAGATCTTTCAAAACGTGACTATAACTTCCATTCAATGGTAACAAAATTGATTTTATTACACAAAAAAGAACATTACCTGTTTATCATGAGACCAGAACATCATTAGTGGTTTGGCACAGTTTCAGGAGTCTCCCTTGATCTCCCAAGCCTTGTATAAATATAAAATTCCCACTGAGACTGAAAAGAGAGTGAACCAGATTCTGAAGCTTTTCAGCATTCACTGGCTGTAAATAATTGTTCAGCAGGCAAAGCAAGAGAGTATACAGCCTAAGGTTTGCTACAGATATGAGTGGCAATGCCAGATCCCCATCAGACCCTGTGTAACAGGCTCCTGCCCTTGTAAAAGGAATGACCCTATTAGAGGGCTTGCAGCATACCGTCAGCAAGGTAAGAGATACCAAGATCCCTGTATTCTCATTTTTCTCCTCCAGCCTCCCTTGCTGCTCTTTCCCTGACTTTTCTGCAATCTCCAGCCACACAGCAAAGGTTTCCTCCTGCATACCTTGTGTGTCTTCCCACCTGATGCCTAGAAGAGAGTCTAACCTGGCATGGTAGCAACCTGAACCAGTCCAGGGCATTTGATCTCATCACATGGCATCCTTACCAGTGCTAAGACATGTGAAGCACCTCACACACACAGTCACTCACAGGTGAAGCAATCCTAGGTTCAAGGCAGCTCGAGTATATACTAAAGCTTGGAGTTTTCCTTTCTCATCACTTAAAAGCATGACAGCCCTCACAAAACCAAACTAAATGATGTGGACAGGGTAGTTTATACTGACCTTCATCAGAGGTTGCTCATTCAGCAGCACAGGAGATGTCAAAATTCAGCCAAGCAGCCATTTCTCCACAGCCACCTGTTTCAAAAGTGACAACCACTGAGTAACATACTACTATTTTCTCTCTCTCCCTTTCATCCTCCCCACCTTGCCTCCAATGTCACTGGTAAAACAACAAAAACCAAATCCCTATATCTATTAAATAAAACGACTAATAGATTTGACTCACTCTTTTGAATAAACAGGCTTAGACAAAGCCTTTTCTTAGAAAAAGCCTCCCACATCCTCTGTGTCCTATCCTGCCACAGTACCAGTTGGATTTTAATTCAGCTAAAGTGTTTGGGTTTACATTCCATACAGAAGTTTTTAAGTAGAGACCTCTTTTTATCTATTCCTACAGCTGCTTTCTTACAATTACATTAGCTGTCTATTTATGTCCTGCTTGGAAAAAAAAAAAAAAAAAAAAAAAGTAGTCAAACGAAGCAACTCACCATTATTCCTCTTCAAGTACATGCACAATTTTCTATAAAGCTCTGCAAATTCTACAGAGCTTCATTCCCTTCTTAAGACTCATTTTAAAGAGCACCAATATTCCCAAGGAAATGGTGCTGCCTTCTCTTACTGCACCAGAAAACTCATTTCAGACATAAACAAGCTAGCAGCAACCATATCTTTGTTTGGCAAATGGAGAAGTCTCATCACTTAGTCCTGTTCATAGCAACACACAAAGGAGAACTCTGTAGCCAGGGGTAATAGCTGATCCCATAATCTGGCACTAACACTTAGAAAGATTAATTACCCTATTAAGATCTTAGGCACTACTAAGAAAATCTTTGTATAAACCTTTTAACTCGCAACAAATGCAGCATATTTGGTGCCATCAGTTTGTTGCACAATAAAGGTTCTCACCCTCCCACTCTTGTTCAGTTTTGTCTCTGTCTCCCATACTATATAAACACACACACACACGTGCTCACACATACAGTGCTTTTTTTTTTTCCCCTCTGAATTTTTTTTCCCCTCCTGTTTTCCCAACACAAAGGAATAAAGTACAAGTGTGTTTGGAGCAGATAAAGTAAAAACTCCTTCTGTCCCCAAATTGGCTGCCTCAGAGATTAAGCAGCAAGAGCAGACGCTCGCAGATTCAAAGGCTGCTGCTGTGTCAGAAACCAGAGGCACCTAAGCAGATTCAGGTCATAATCCCTACACAAATTATATATCCAAAAATATGAGGAGGGTTAAGTTATTAAAGTGTGTTATCAAAGACACCTTCTAAAGTACATCATTACTGATTAGCACCATCAGATGTCAATGCAAAATAGCTCGTCACCTTGGTATGGCCTCCTGCTTCCACGCTATCTCACTCTCACTCTGTCCTTCTCTGCCACATCATCACCAGCAAGAAAAGCTGCAACAGTGTGAACAGACTTAGATAAAGCACATGTGAGTCATCCAGCAATGTTTAAGAACACCACTGGCTATCCATAAAGCAACTGCACGTGATTCAAGTCTGGTGCAAGACAGAAACACGTGCTGCAGAGACACATCTGCGGGACTCAGCTGGGGGGGTTCTTCTCCCCTGCTGAGAAGCAAGTGGGAGGATGCAGGTCATAACATTTTACCTGCATCCCGCTTCACTGATTGGTGTCTGGGGACTAAGTACCAGACTTCCCACTCAGGAAATGCTTGGTCTGCAAGCCAAAGATGCATTTTATCAGTTCACAGTCCTTTTCTGAGGAAGCACTTCCAAGAGGAGAATTGTAAAATCTTTGATGCTTCTATCTTGCAAATTAAATGGTGGGAGCATCTCCTACCCTAGATCCTAAGTGCAATGGCCATCAACAGTAACTTCAGATTGCCAACAAACTACCCATGCCACAAAGATCACATCTTTGATGCATTCCCTCTGTTGCCTGAGCTTACTATTTTGATTTCAAAATATATCTGAAGGAGCTGACCTTGGGAACATACGAGGAATCACAAAACCACAACATTCACAGCCTAAAACATACTTTTCCTATTGCTCATCACAGCTTTTCTTGATAATTGCTGGGCCCAAGTTTAGTTGAGGATGATTTCATCTGTCAGCGGCTGGTGCAGGTGGGCAAGTGGCCATCATTACTGGTTACTGGTACACAGGGAACATCCAACGCAGCTACAGTCCTTCACTGGGAGTTGTTTGAACAGCTTTTGTTATTCACATCAGATATCAGCCACACAAGTAGCTGCTGCTTTGTAAACCAGACCCCAATGCCCAAGTGGGCTCGTTGTGTTTCCAACGCTTTCCCCACGAGTACCCTCAGAAGGGTATAACCCAGCCTTGCTATGCAATCACGTTGCTCATATAAGCAGTCAATGACATTATTTGCACAAGCCTGCACCAAGGATGACCCATTTCTTCCTCCCTGACATCTGGTAGGTTTTCTGCAACTCAGTGGCCAGGGCAGAGCACAGTACCTCTAATAATCTTCCACTGCCGCATCCAGGTCCCTTTCAATGCCTTATGGCCCACACAGCTCCTGCCGCAGCGATTATGGAGACAGCAGTTGTGCTGTAATTAGGATCCTCCTGGGCCAGCCAATCTGAATTAGCAGCAGAGGCCAGCTGCTCTGCTGCCAGCCAGATCTTTTTGGCACACCCTCCTCTCAGGCACTCATCCCCTCCTGGAACCCAACTACCGGCAACACTCAGGCAGGCTTTCAATGAAGCAAATTGCCTCCTTTCCACCACTGCCGGCCCCGTCCAGCACTGCAGCCAGATGAGGCTTTCCCTAAGGAAGGCTGAGCCTGATGCACAACCCAATACCCCTGTGTCCTATCCCACAGGGCCCTGATGCTGCTTCAGGCCTTCCATGTTGCTTTCAGTGCCAAAAGCCATGTTTTGCACATAGTGGATGCGCAGGTTTCTTTTACTGTCAAAAGCCAAAAGAGGAGTATGTTCAATATTGCTCTGCCCTGTCCTTTTCACCTCCTGATAATGACACAGTTACAAGTGTGACCATCTCCGAGTCACACATTAAGAAGCTCTTAATTCTGCACCATTCCTGCTCTCTTTCATTTAGGAAATAAAACGAAGTTGTGTGGGTTTTTTTTGCTTCCTACTGTTATCAAAAATATATAGTAGCTTGTACATGCAAGTAAATAAATAACCAAACTCAAATGCACACATGTGCCTTTTCACTTTGGATTTCTTACTGTCCACTTTTCCTCTGTACAGGCCTGAGCAACAGACAATCAATGGTCACATTCGTTCCTGGTCAGGTTTACCTTTTTTTTTTTTTAATTATTATTATTTTTATTATTATTATTGTAAATTATTTCCCCATTGCAATTATTTGTCTTACCTTTTTTGTTTAATTTTAAACATTATTTTAAAAATAATAAATAAAAAATTTAAATCAGTTTACTGTCATCCCTCAACAGCAACACCGAGGAGCAACAATCTTCCAAGGAATGGCAACACCCTTTCCTGCAGTGCTGTATAGCACAGTCCTGTGACCACAGCCATCATATGAAAAGCTACAACAGAGATGTATCCTTGGTTTTAGTACAGAGCCAGGAGCTCATTCTGACATGCCTATTTTCACCCTTCCAAACCTTGTAGGAAAAATGGATGGTCTCTTTAGTAGATGAACACACTGTGCTGTTTTGGTGAAGAAAGCTGACCTTAACAAATTTTCACAATCCCAAGTCTAGGGAGGATCAGCAAAGAGATATCAAGCTTTAAGAAATAGGTTCTGAAAGCAGGAAAGTTATTCTCTAATACTTCCTGTGGGAGCAGATTGACTTTACAACTGTGTTCCTATTCCTAGGCTGGAATTGTCATCATCATTTTCTTAAATGAATTTCAAAATCTCTATGCTTTCAAACAGAAAAATAAAATGTATCTGTGGTGCACCATTTCAAGAAAACTCAGAAGCTTCTATCATCATTTTCTTTTGTTAAAGTGCTTCTTTTGTTAAATCAGATTTTTTAGTATATGTATATGCCAGAGAGTGAGAAGAGTCTTTCCTTAAGCTGCATTTTTTTTTAATGGTCTGATTTGGTTAGCCACACTAAATCACCAGGTCACAGATTATGAAACAAGAAGATACACAAGAGCTGATGGGTATTTTGCAGAAGATGTTTGAGGAGATAATACATATATTCCCCCTCAGTTCAGAGGGACTTAAGCACACCATTGTACGGCATTCGCCATATACCTTTACCCTAGGGTGTGCATTAGTCCTTTGCCCACCCGTTTAGTTACCGCAGGGATGTGATTTCTTTGCCAATGCACTGCAATTTTGCTTCCCACAAAAATTACCACAAGGAGCATGGCCAACACTTGCTGGCAGCCCTGGAGATACCCGTGGTCTGCCTTGCTCTTGCAAGTGAGAACCCTCCTTTGGCAGGTAACTCAGGCTATGCTAAGCTTCCCAGAGCACAGCTTCCAGACTCTGCTTCCATCAACTTACAAGGACGAGCACAAGTCCTGGTTTGGTACCGCTGAAGGAAAACAGCCCACTTAGCACAGTATGACTTGCTCCTCATTAAAAAGCCATGCTGGAGGAGCACTTGCAGCCCCGCCTGGAGCGGCTGGCCGGACGGATGGCTGCCGCGGTGGGTGCAGGGGGAGACCGGAGAGCAGCACAGGGCGTGAGAATTCCGTGTAGTTTTGCTCCCTCTAGCGACAGAAACCGAGATTGCGGCTCACTCCTCCTGCGGTGAGAGAGGGCAAGAGGAGGCTACACGAAAATCCAAAAAAAGCAAGTCAGGCACCTCTCATTACGCTGGAGGAGCGGGACGACACCTCAGAGCAGCTCACGGATTCCAGCGCAGATGTGTACCAGGAGACCACCACATCCTAGGCCGGGGGCTTGGGAGCCCTATTATCCAACCTCTACTTGCAAAGAAACCCTCTCTGCCAAGAATTGGAGGCAGGACTTTCAGCTCTGACCCAAGAAGCATCTGAGCCCACTTCCTTACACAGACAAGAACAAAATGGGGTGATAAGCATGAACTGCTCAGTCTTTTTCACTGCCTGTTGCCTGGGTTTAATAACTGCAAGGCTCATAAAAGAGCATGTGTCTTCCCAACACAGCTTGGCAAGCCTTTTCAAATATTTACAAAATGTATTTGGTATCCCCTGCTAATAATAGCCCAATAGGTCCCCAGATAGAGCACGAGAGACTGAGACATTCTTGTTCCGGTTGCTATTTCACAGCCTTGCTTCACAATGCTGAAAGACTTCTCAGTTCTTGTAGAAGGGTAAAGAGACAGGGAAACAGATTGCAGAGGTTCCTGAGGCTGTTATTTTAGGAAACACTGCTTCAGTGGTGGAATTGCATGCTTTCTCCAACCACAGTTCTGTGAGGTCTCTAGTCCTTACTTACTTTTGTTTAACTTACTTGTTGAAACTGAGAATAAAAACTTTTAGAAGCAAACAAGTTTTCTGGGAAGTTTCCTAGGTTTATCCTTCTGTAGAGAAAAATCATTTGGTTTAACCACAGTGCATTGCTGATACTGGAGGCCAAAACACCAAAAAAAAAATTGAAAAAAAAACCCACCACCACAAACATAATTTCAAAACTCCCTGTCCTTGGCAGTGAAGTACATGACGAAAGCTCACCTACACCAGGCAAAGCCAGAGCCTCGCCTTCTGCCATAGGGTCAATCCTAAACAACTGGAGGTACTCAAACTGGAGGAAAACAAAGCCACATTTCTATCTTATGCTCTGGGCTGACAGGAGAGACAAACCAACCTTGTTGGGAGTGCTTCTCAGTTATGAACTATAGGAGAAACCATGTTTCCCACACTCTTCCTTTGGTCTTTGTCACACAGGCATGGTCCCCAGGGGCCTGAAGTTCCCGCTGTGCTAGGAAAAGGCAACCAGAAGTATAAACCCTCTATGAAATATCTATGGCAACAGGGACAAAGCAGAAGGGTTACTTCATATGGAACATTTACCGCATCAGCTCAAACAATATCTGTGCAGGACTCCTGTACCTTTCTACAGCCTTCCCATGAAAGGCCACAGCTCTGGCCTCTCTTTAGGGACCACCAGCATCATCTCTGGGAGTCCAGAGCCAACATCTCAGATAAGATGAGGTTCAGCGACAGACCTACGCAGCTAAATGGGGGTAGACACTCCTGCCTGCACCACAAAATGCCCTTGGAGTGCAGGACACAGAGAATCAACAAAATCCCAACTCCTGCCCTGGGAGGGGTGGTCGGCTGCATTTTTACTTCTTGGATCAGTCTGCTAACTGTAGACAAAGATGAGGCCTGCTTCAGAGGTGGTCTTGCTTAGTGCATCAGAGAAGTAACAGACTGCAAATGAGATCCAGTTTTCAGTTGTATACTTCTCTCTAAGCATCACTCAGGTCCCACTCTATCTCAATCTGACTCCAATGTGATTAAATGCTATCCCTGTGAACTGGACTCAGAAGCACAGTTTTCCCGAAGTAGGTTTTAGAAGCAGCAGACCAAAGAGAATGGCTGCTGTCAGACACGATGCCAAAGGCACCACCATCAAAAATAATCCCTCTGGGGCGGTACTCTAGCAAGAAGGTTGGTCCCAGATCGTGTTCATGGAAGGAAGTTTTTCCTTCATTGCATGTGCTTTGAAGATTTTTACCTTTTCCTGCCCCTCTTTTTCCCCTTCATGTTGGAGGGGAAAGGAAGAAGCAAGAGTTACCAGCTCAGTTTTACTGCCAGAAGCAGTAACAGCAGTGCTCAGTAGCGGTGAGGGTGTTCTGTGGGGCACATCTGGAGCTCCAGGAAATTTGGAGTTGGGCCAGCCCTAAGGGAGTCACGCCTCTCTTGTTTTCAAGAGCACCACTGCAGGCAGAGCAAGGACACAAACATACTTTTCATTGAAGTCTTGCACAGGATAGCAATGCAGCCCAAGAAAGGAGATTTGATACAAGTGGGCACACATACATGCTCTTCTTTCATAGCTTTATTCAGAGTCTTCGTGCCAAGCTGTAAATTGGTATTAAAAAAAAAAAAATAATAATAATGCTTCATTACATAGAGTGCCCCTCACAGCACAGACTACAAGAACTGTACAAAAACAAACCCCTTGCAATGCTTTTGTTGTCACCTGTACTGTGATACTGCCCTGGTCTGAGTTCAAGCTCTTTGTGAAAAGCCTTTTAGGTGAAATACTCAATAGCCACAGGTTTGCATCCTTCTCCAGTATACAGCAAATGGCACAGAGGGAAGAGGAAGGAGATTCTTCTAATCAAGTCTAAAAGCTGTCCTTAACATCTAAAAGGCATGTTAACACTTGCACCAAAAGAGAGAAGGTGTCCACCAGTTAAGGGAAGAGACATGTAACTGTAGTGGGATTTTTAGAAATAGCTTCATGTGAGTAGTTAGAAACACAGAGATCCTTGGCACATGGACGTCCCAAGGAGTCACTGAGGCACACGGCAGGGCAGCTTTTCCAAGCACAGTTCAGTGTGGATTGGTCTTGAGTACACTCACATTAGTCCCAAGGCATCTCTGCATGCTATCCAAATTCGAGGGGATGGAGCAGGGCATGCCTGAGCAGAGGTTGTACAGGGAGGCCCTCATGTTCACCCCAGCCTCCCTCCCCTGCCAATTCTTCTTATCTAAGCCAGCACTGGCAACTCCACACACAGTACATAGTGCTAGCTCTGATCCATCAGCATTGCGGCGTTCAGGCTGACTGAGCTGGACTTTGCTGGATTTGATTTACAAGCAATGATCTGCTGCAAGCCCTGTTCCATCACATCCTACAGTGACTACTACTTACTTTGGGCTAGTGGTGGCTCATCCTGACAGCAAGGTTCCCTTGCTTCTTCATCCAGCTGGTCACCCTTAGCCTCATCCTAGATCTTAGACTCACAGGATGTTCCACTGCCAGACTGCACTGGCTGGGTGCACTCCTCCACTGGCATCCCACAGAACCCCCAAGACCTACAGTATTAGCAGGAACAAATTGTGCAAAAGATGCACATCTGAATTCGAATTGCATGCACCTCTAAACTAGACAGACTGAATCTCCAAGGACATCCTCACAAATTAAATCTGCTTATGGCATGGCAGGCTGGTAGTCCTCCAGACCATAGCTATTCAGGCACTTGACCCCCTACACTTTGGTCCCTGTCATCTGAATTGTTGACAGCCTGTAGCAGTGTAGGGCCATGTGCTTTTGGGGTGACTCAGCCTCCTCCATTTCCAAATCTAAAAGAAAACCTTGGAAGAGTGCATGAAGAGCCTCATGCTCCATTTCGGCTCAGCTTTTTCTGGAGGCAACAAGTGTAGGTATGAGTGTGAAAGTGAATGCATGAGGAAGATAGGAGCTGCAAAATGTACATGAATAGATGCATGGTTTCGACGTATTTGATTCACGATGGTTTAAGCATTGCCCAACAATGTTATTACAGTAGTATCTGACAAACCAAAATCCGCTCCTGGTTACTAGATACAGTAATGTTCTATACAGATACTGTGATTTGTCCTTCAGAAAACTTCACAGCCTTGTCATGAATCTCTATGATTTACAGTACCTGCTGCTAGCTGGAGCTCACAGATGGAGCACCAGTACTCCAGACTGACAATACGCAGCCAGTAACGCTGAGCGGGGATGTGTCACCTCTATAAAGGTTGAAAATAGGACAAAAATATCAGAGAACAGAATAAACTTCTGGGAGAGGCTATTTTAGTCTTCTAAACTGAATATTCCGGCTTAATTTGATATTTCACACTGGGCCAAATAGACACCCACAAAATGACAAGGCTGGTTTGCTGCTGCTGAGTGTTCTGGGTTCGTAATCCTTCTGTCAGTACTCTTAGTCATTTGCTATTTCATGGTCAACTTACAGGTATCATTCCTGGGGGACAGCAAGGAAGGGAACATATTATCTTAAAGAGATATTAATTAAAACATCATAAAGAGACCATCCTTCCCTGCTGAAGTACCCAAACTCATTTAACTAGGTTACTTGCCATTTTTCAAACATCCAAATTTCAAGTTATCTACCAAAATTAAAGTTACCTTTGCACACAAGGGAAACAGAGTGGAGGAAAAGAAGGAAAACACCTACTCACACAGTTTCCTGGCTTTTAGAGAGAGGGACTTTTTATGTCAGATCAACATGAGATCATCTAAAAAAAAAAAAATAAAAAAAGATAAATAAAAATTAACAAGCTAATTCTGGGATTAACCAGCTCTTTTTAGCTGTTCAGCAAGGGCAGTGAGTGCTCAGAAAGGAACAGGCAACTGGGTATCAGTGGAAATCTCTGCCACAGCAGTACTGTGAGCCAACGTTTCTCTGCTTGTGGCACAGTTTGGAAGGGACTGCATTCCTGTCTGTCATGAGCAGATCACTTAAAAAGTGATAAGAAACATTTCTAAAGGAATGATGAAATGTGTCAAAACATTTTAAGCGTTAAAAGCAACAAAAGCAATAAAAGATTTGATTCTAAGCTTTCCTCCAGCCAGAACTATTGTCATTGAGGATGCCAGAATCTTCTCAGAAGACTTTTTATTTTTTTCCCCTCTACTGAATTTTAAAATAATCCTTCATATTCAAAAAATAATCCTATAAATTCTAGACTAGTTCAATGAAGGAAGCGAAGCCCTCTTAGCAGTCAGAGCAACTTCTAGCAGACTTGCTGAGACAGAATAGGAGATGTGGGCATTACGGGCTTTAAGCGATGGAAAGAATTCAGGTGAAAATTCAGGAGAAAAAGGATGCACATGAGAAAAAGTATGCACAAGATGATCCATACATGGCCGCTGCAAATCACAGAGACTAGAACAACCTCCAGGTCCACCTCAACAGTACATCCCCAGCCACAGTTTAGATTTAACATTAAGAACCTGAAAGCTGGAGAGAACATCCTCACCTAAGGTAGTTCAGGCCATAAAAGGAAAACCACACCTGCTCAGCATGACTCTGGGCCTGATGGGCCATGGTCTGTGGATGAGGAACCTAGAGCTTATCCTTCCTCACATCATGCACCTGAGCTTTCACTGGTGCAGATATGGCAAGCATTCAGCAATTCTAGGCTAAAAGACATTATTTGAAAGCCAAACAAATGGTGCAGATAGACAGACCTTTGTCTTTATCAGAAGGTATTGAATAAACAAAACTGCCAAGCCTGCACCAATACCAGCCTTCACAGCAGGTGACCTCCAGCTTCTTCTCAAACACTACATTCCCGAAGGTCAGAGCTCTTTCCAGTTGAGAGTGTGAACAAGCCAAGCCTGCCATGTGAGAAACCCAGCCATGACTTGAGAGCACACTGCCAAGCTCTCCCTGAGGGGTCAAGTGATGTTTGTGCCAGATTTGGCTCCTGGAGCACTCCGATCTTACAGGAGTTTGGAAAGGCAGCAAATATCAGTCACAATCTGATGGGCTGAATAGAAGGTTCAGGGCATGAAAGGGGTCTTAGCTAAGAGAGGTGTCTTAGAAGAGCTCTGCATCCTCCAGAGTCTTACAGAAGCAAGATTTTCACAGGACAAAGGCAGCTTTTTTGTGACCTATTAAAAAAAAAATAAGATCCAAAAGTAAGTTGTGTCATCATTGTCTTCATCTTTACATCTTTTACTTCTCATTTCCCCTCAAAAAAAAAAAAAAAAAAAAAAACCTCACATAGATCTAGCATCATGTAGTTCCAAGACAAGCAGAAGCTTTTTCAGGAGACCAACAGATCAGTCAAACAGTCATTTTTGTGACTCCCAACAGGAGACTTCTTGCCCTGAAAAGCCTTCATTGTGCTCTCTGCAAGCAGCAGCCAATGCAGACCTCCAGCATCTGACGAATGTGAAACAATCGGTGGCTGGAGGGGAAAGGGGATGAGAAGGGTGACCCTCCTAAATAACTTCTGCAAAGTGACTCATCCTTTCACTGACAGCATTACCATCTCTGCCTCTGCCAGCGGGGCAGCTGCTCCAGCCCTCCAAGTAGTGAGGGAATGTTCTGTTCCAGAGATGGTGAAAGGAGGGTGTGGGGAGGGGGAAACAACCCTTCCTCGTGCATGTGAGCATGCATGTGTAATTGCCCTATGATTTCAGCTATTTTGACCTAATAAGAGCTACTGCATTAGTCACCAGTCTTGGTTCAAACAGATGCATTTGCAAGAATTTGAAACAGAAGGGGAAGGAAAGAGAGATGAGAGATGGCACAATCTCCAGGGCAAAAGGCATCCCAGCCGTGAGAGCTGGGGAGGTCCCACAGCACCACTGTAAACAGCAGACCTGCAGCACCCTAGGCTCACTTTGAGAAGTGACTTTCCACCTCTGTGCACCAAGGCACCAAGAGACCCTGTCCTTCTTCCAAACTGCTCCATTTGTGCTGTAGAAGTTTCTCAAGAAAAGAGTGAGAACGTCTGACATTATATAGCAGTTTCTTTAGAAAACTCAGTGGTTTTGGTAAATTATAGCATCGCATCTTTTATCTCTTCCTCATAAGGCTGCAGTACAAGTCAGTAAGGCTTGCTTGGGGCACAGGCTGCCTGGTTTTGTTCAGGGAGCATACTTGGTGCCTGGCTGATCAGCAAAGGTGTGGCAAGGCATCAAAGCAGCCTTGCTTTCCTACCCTCTGAAGCCTCTAAATTAACCAGTCATGAGCTTCAAGTCCACAGGGTTGAGCCCACCAACATCAGGTAAGGGGATTCAGTACATTAGGAATTCTGTTCCTACAGCAAATATTTACTTTTCCAAACCAGAGCAGGCAGGATTTGCCATCATGCATAGAAATAGGGACAGTTCTCTACTAAAAATATTTCTTAGCCTTCCCCCTTTCCTCCTCCCTAATGCAAGTCATACTTTCCCTCCAAAAGCTGTTTTCTTGCATAGATCTCTGCTGATCTCACTGACAGTGAGGACAAAGGAACATGTCTCCTGTGTACATGCCCAGCTCCAGCAACGACCCTTACCCTTACCCTAAAAAAAAAAAGAAAAGTCTTCTCCACCCACAGAGTTCCATCCATCCATCCACAGGAAAACTCCCACTGGATTCCACCTTGGAATATTGATTCTTATGTCCCTTCTCTGAAGCTACTACCTTTCTCCACCCTGTCTTTGCAAATCCATATTTACTCTTTCCTTTGTTTTTTCACACAAGTAGTGCAAGCAATGAATCATCTCATGTACCTGCACCACAGCATTTGCCAAAGTATGAGTAAAGTCATTCCCGTAGAAAGGTGAAGGTGGGACATGACAGCACAGAAGAGGATGCAGTCAGAGCACAAGAGGCATGTGGACCACAATATCTACTGTTTGTTGGAAATCTCTTCCCAAAAAACATGAGTTTGGAACACTGACATCAACCCTGGATGTCAACCCCGAGCCTCAGTGTATGAGGAAAGGGAGGGAGAAACTTCTTGCACTAAATTACAGGTCTGAACTTCAGTGACTCTATCCCCACACTCAACAAAAACTTGCAAGGACCTGCCCAAGCATGTGCATCTTCATTTTGAAATCAAAAGAACAAATTTGAGAACATAAAGGTTTTAAATTGTTGATTGGAAGATTTGCATGTAGACAAGAGTATTGTTTTCTTCTCCTGGCTGCCTGGGTAGCAAAACAGAAAAATTATGTGTAATTAAAATGGAAACAGTATCAATTAGCTGTGATTCTCTGAGCTGTGGAAAGAGTAAAGCAACGAGGAAAAGCCATCCTTGTCCTCTGGCAGCCTCTTCACATCAAGATTATTCTGAAAATGTCTTAAATCCACTTAAGCATAAACTATACAAACAAAAATTAAAATAAATTGGTGCAGGTGGAAGGTTATTTACTAGTCAGTGTAATACCTGATTACATATATCCTGAGGAATTAACTTGATTGCTAGTACCTGAGTTCATTTCATTAACGCTACATCCTTGTCCCCCACGAGTTATATCCCTTAAGTTTCAAGTCTAATCTAATCTAATCTAATCTAAGCCAGGCTTATCTTTTACCTGTATAGAAAGTGCCCTTCACATCAACACTATTAGCTACTCCCACAGAAAGGACACATACAGGAACAGCCAAAGCTAAGAAGTTGCTGAATGTAGTCACACAAAATCGGGAGCTTAAAAACAATGAGGTAGGTTCCACAAAGGTGTTGCCTTTTAAGTCCTATAAGCAGAAATCACACTGTTGCACACAATCACAACTCTGACACAAAGGGGTGTTTCATTCATTCTTAACAACAACCAAAAAAAGGGGGGAAAACCACACACACACAAAAAACACACTTGGTTTTGATATAGCTTTATTTTATCCTCTGAGATACTGCCAAGTCAGAAATTGCATCAGTTAATTGCATCGGTTAGGTCACCGTAAAAAACAGCTTGCTTGTCATAATTTAAGAGCAGTACGCTGAGTGCACAGATCAGCAAATATTAGCAACCCAGGTTTATGTAAGTGTTTCATGTGAGGACAGAGTTCAACCTGAACTTGATGGAACAGATACTTCCAATAGCTCTCTTTCATGGGAACTGCCAACATGTTCAAACTGAAGGAGATAATTTACCACTTCATGGTGCAAATCCTACATCTTAACAGACTTTCACAAGCTAGCCATTCACTAAAACACCACCAACACGTCGTTATTCCATCTTTCTCTCTGTGTGTTCTTTGGCTCAGCATCAAAGGGGCAGAAGCAAATACAAAACACTTCTGACCAAAACAATTAAGTAAAAAAAAAAAATCACAAGTGTATTGAGCCCCCATTGGAAACCATTTCATAGTACCATCAACCCTGTGAAATAAAGACAACTTAGAATCATAGAACCATAG